>JAQIXL010000681.1:0-26574 GCA_034700245.1 Poikilolaimus oxycercus | reverse complement strand
GCAATTCGTCGGCTGATTTCTTTCTTCATGCCACCTTCGAAGGAGAGTTCGCGGCCCAAGTAGACGAAGGAGGAGACTGCTTGAAGTTCTTCTCCATGAAGGGCAAGGCTCCTCGTTTTTTTCGCGCTCAGCTTTCGCGCTCAGCCAAGACCTAATTTCGTCTTTCTTCTCTGATGGTTCAGATCTGCTTGATGCCATTTATCCTGAAGGCTTAACGAGCATCTAAAGTTCTTACCCTTCCTCAGCACAGTCACATCGGTCAGGCAGGCCGACGCTAGAATCATCGGTCAGGCAGGCCGACGCTAGAATCATTGGTCATTGGTGGAAGAAGGCTCGGAGCGCATCCCACCCCAATGGTGAAGTTGAAGAAAGCCTCCTTGCGTGGTTCACTCATGGTGGTGAAAGGTCTTCGTGGCTTTGGAGTGACAAAAACGGGAAGGCTTTCTTTTCAGCGTTTCTTCTGTAGACGAAAACGTTGACGTGGATGAAGCGAAAGCATAGCTCGTCAACAAAAGTCACGAAGATGGATTGTTTTCTTCGATAAGGGTAGAGGTGACAGAGGTGCGTTGCCGTAAAACAAGCAGAGAAGATTTTGATTTACGATAGTTTGCTGCCATCTATCGATGAAATCCCTCCGCTAATTGAAGTTCAAATCCCCGTGGAGCTTTTATCAAGGCCTTCCTATGTTCATTTCCGAAATGTTGACATGCACAGAGAGAGAGAGAGAGAAAGAACCGTAAAACCGTGAAATTTACTCACAGCGCTGTCATCTCGTTCCATTCAGCTTTTCAAAAACGTTTCAGCGATTTTGAAAAGAAAAGGAAGAGAAGAGTGCTGAGAAGAAGACGCTCTCGTCTTCCCGGCTTCCAAACCGTGAAGTCCTCTTTTTCGCCATGAGCGAGTCGCCAACGACCGCGCCGCCATCACCAGGCGAGAAGATTCTCATCAAGTTAACCCCTTGGGTGGAGCTTTTTCTTTCTATAATTTCTTTCTTTGGCTATGGTCTCATCATTTTGGTCGTTCTGATCAACAAAGAGCTCGTTCGTTTTCTTTTTGTTAAAAATATGGAGGTCTACAGATGACAACGATGAACTCTTATTTGATTTCGATTGGTGTTGCTGAAATTGTTTTCACGTTTACAACGATGCCACTGACGGTAATGCTCTCTTCATGGCTTCATAACCGTTTTAGATTTATTCAAGTTTCACTGAGTTGGAAAATTTTCCCGGAGGCGACTTCGTATGTGCTGCAAATATGTACTTTATAATGCTTACGATGAATATTTCATCGTTTTGCCTCTTTCTGTCGACTGTAGAACGTTATGTGGCGGTTTGCCATCCGCTGAAGGCTCGATTGATTCAGTTAGTTATTCAAACATTTAGTGAATTTTGATATTTGAGCAATTTGAAAACCGCCAGATGGATAATCTGCTTGGCATGGGTCATTGGAGCTGCATATCATTCTGTCTACCTGGTGTTTTTTCGTGACACTGACTACGGATGCACCCCAGCATCCGACCCCGGCAGCATTGTCTTTAAGGTGTGTGCTTGTACCAACGCTCGAAAGTTTTTAGGTCATTTACGTGATTGAATTTGTTGCTCTCTTCGCTATTCCTACGATTTTCGATATTTACGCATTCGTTCGGATTGCCCTTGCTTTGCGAGAAAGTTCCCAGCTAGGAGCTGCTGCCGCGAACAAGGTTGGGTTGAGGCTTTATTGATCTTTTTGCTTCTTCAGGTGACCCTCATGCTCGGTCTCATGACGCTTTTGTTCATCGTTTGCTGGCTTCCATTTCGACTTCTCATGATCTGCACAGTCTTCATGCCCGACCGCATACCGATCTGGTAAGCGTCGATTCTCTTGAAAACCTTCCACGTACAATGCTTAGGTTCGCCGTTACTGCTGGGATTCTTTTGTACAATACTTCAACTGCGCGGCGAACCCTGTTCTATGCATCATCATGTCAAGCGCAATTCGCAACGCGATCGTCGACTTGTTCAAGAGCTGCGTGAGCTGCTGCTGTCGACCCAAACTCAGTGCCATGGAGAACATTGCAATGCGGGCGCGCTCGAAGGTCGAACCAGCGAGGAATCCGAGTTAGAAAGCTACATAAATGCTTCCTTGTTGTCACGAAATAAACGAATTATTGTGAATTTGGGACCATCCTAGCTCACAATCAGATTTCCTCCGAAGTATTTGTCGATCATGCTCATTCGATCGAAGATTCTAGCGTCAATCGGCCGAGTCTGCGCCTCTGAATGGCCGCCGTGAGTGCGCTGAGAAGAAAGAGAGGTGGAAGGTGAAGGAAATGGAAAAGCTATGAAAGGAGAGAGACACTTCTTTTTCTATGGAAAAGCAAACGAGAATATCTCCTGACCGAGACGAGGTTTAGGTTTGCGCAGCGCGTGAAGAGAGGGCATTGCTCACAGGAAAAGAAATATTTCACATTTTATCAGTTAAAGATGTTACATAGGACCGAGCAGCGTCTTCTTCACACGATTTCGGTTGTCTTCGCAATTGCATATCTTCACAGGAAACACTCTTCGGCAGGCACAGCGTTGACCAGCGGGGCAAGGAACTTGCCCCTTACCGCACGAAGCTGCAGGCACGCCCGACTCGAAGCAACTAAAGCAGAGTGCTACGAGGAGCGCGTAGGCAATGACCACCATTTTGAAGAATTCGCTGAAAGTGTGGATTAGAACTTGTTGTAGCTGGAGAGAAAGGAGAAAAGAAAGCGAGTGAGTGGCCAGGATAGCGTCGGCGCTATTTAATGAAAGTGATTGAAATTCTGTACAGCATTCTGACCATTGTTGACTTGTACACTAAAGAAAACATCCAATCGTGATGTTGGTGCACTAACTCTTTCATCCGAATGACGTCAGACGGATTTGTTTCATAAGGTGTGGGTCGAGGAAGCTGAGAATTCCTTAGTCGTTTCCATTTTTCAACTTTTCGCTGAGTGCGAAAAAAATCTTCACGAGCAAGGTGATAGAGTGAAAACGATTTCACCAACACCAATCGAAATCAAATAAGTGTTCATCGTTGTTGTCTGTAGACATCCATATTTTTAACAAAAAGAACGAACGAGCTCTTTGTTGCACAGAATGACAATAATGATAAGGCCATAGCCAAAGAAGGAAATTATCGAAAGAAAAGCTCGAGCCAAGTGGATGCTCTAATGAGAATCTTCTCGCCCGGTGATGGCGACTCGCTCATGGCAGAAAAGACGACTTCACGGTTTGGAAGCCGCAAAGACGGGAGCGTCTTCTTATCAGCATTTCTCTTCTCTCTTCTTTCTTTTCAAAACGCTGAAACGTTTTTGGAAAGCTGAATGAAACGAGATGACAGTGGTGTCAGTAAATCACGGTTTCACGGTTCTCTCTCGACAGAGTTCTGTGCATGTCAACATGTCGGAAATGACATGGGGAAGACCTTGATAAAAGCTCCACGGGGAATTGAACTGCTACAATATTAGCGGAGAAATTTCATTGATAGATTTCAGCAAACTACCGTAAGTCCAATCTTCTCTGCTTGTTTTAAGTCAACGCACCACTGTCTGCGAATCACTGAGTATTTGAGCTAGATTGCCAGCATCTTGTAAAGCTTGAAATTGACGCAATTGACGTTACTTCTAAGCTCCTCACCACCTACAACTGCAAAGCAAAGTCAAAGAACATGCCCAGCAATAAATATTGTGTCTTAACAAAAAACTCTTCAATTTCTTGCTTAACTGTGTCTTTCATCCGTCTGGCGACATCACATCTGGGGTTGTTTTATTCATCTTCGTCTTGTCACGTAAGGAAATACAAACCGTATAAATGTTTGCACTAACAATAAAACGTCAAAAAACGAGATTTAGTCCAAAAAATGACGAAGACTCGAAGGCGGCGAAAAATCTCCTGAATCTTTTTGCATTCCTTACTCAAGTTGTCCATTCAAATTCAGCAAGTTCATCAGATTCGCTAGATCTGTGGCTTGTTCTAAAAGCGAGTGAGTCCTTGCAAATCGAAAAAAAAGTAACCTCACCTCTTTCCTTCTTCTTCTTCTGTAGGACACTCTGGATTCCGTAAATCTTTGCAGCGAGCAAGTGATAGTAGTGTTCCTATAACCGTGCAGCAAACTGTTTTACAAATGCAAACCTTTTTTTCAGCTGCCTCAAACGCCTCTTTCTCCCATTTACGTCCGAAATTGATGCAGGCGTGAATTTTTTGATCCTGCGCTGCCAACAGTTCAGCTACAGGAAAGACTACTCGAATGATTTTGCCCACCAAATGGTTTCGAAGGTCCTGCTTGAACTTCATTTGAAAGAAATCATCAGACTTACAGCGTTGACATCCTTGTGCCATTCTTTCATCGTCTTTGGCGCTTCCGGAGGTGGAAAGGTCGCGACAAGTCGTTCGAGTCCAAAAGACATTTTCGGAAGACTCTGCAATTTCCAGTCTTATCATCGGCATGCAACCAAAACCGCGCGACTTGAAAACTAAATGCGAGTGGTGCAGATAGGGTTTACAGTGAACATGTCGGAATGCACGAAGCCTATACATATCTCGAGCGCTTGAGAATCAGTGAAAACAATCTTTCCTAAAGAGCGCCTCGAAGAGGAGGCAACAGTGAAGAGGTTTCGTGAGTTTACGAAAATCGTCCAGCCAGAAATGACTCATCTCCCTATTCCCGCCTCTCTCACTTGCGCGGCAATGGTCTGCTTGCTGCATCGTTTTCAAAATCTGAAGAAAGCATCGATGCACACATTAGGCTCTTTTTAGCGTCGGAATTAGACATTGAATAATTAGATAAGTGAAGTTGTACCGGGCTTCACCGCCGTGAAAGAATTCAAATTCGCTGAATATGGTTGTTTATGGTTTCCAGAAATTATGAAAAAAGTTTTTTCACATGATTACACAAGACGACTTCCCAATCGGATACACACAAACTCCGTACAGTCGCACGTACTCGTCGCTCTCGACCACCCAATAATCACCACTGAGGCCATGCTCATCGGGCGTTACAACTCTCACAATGTGGTCAGAGTCAACGCGGCATTGCAGGATGAGTTCCCACTTCTCCTTTCCGTATTCGAACTCCGTCGCGTAGGCTCGAGCCGTATCGGGATCGGGCGAGACGTAGATCCCGTGTCCAAAGAGGAACCTCTTACCTTTGTTCTATAATTTAGCCTCTTTGTCTCGAGAAGACTTGCCTTGCGAAGCCCGCCGTCCTTCACGATCATCGTGGTGTTGTCATCTGTGGTGCCGTGATAAGCGACAGCCCACTCTCCAGGCGACGATTCGGTACCAAAGCTTTGTCCAAGCCACGCGTCATCTTCCCAACGGCCGAGCACTTTGAGCGCAAACCGCTTTGAACCGATCGGTCTCTTGTAAGGCTTACCGCCTCTTTTGTAGTTCTTTCCTTTATCGTTAGCCCCTCTAGAGACTAATCGTAAAGTTGGATCAAGATACCTGAAATCGAAGTCAAATTTCGGATCCAAGCATTCTGACGCGTCTCGCCAATGCTTTGGATCGGCGGAACCAGTGGTACTGCTAGCGATGAGACGAAGCAAATCATCTGGACTGCCGCCTTTTCCGCTTGCTGTTAGAACAGTGGCAAAAGCTGCGAGACCACCAGAAGAGGAGGTTAAAAGATTCTGAAGCCTCAATGCAAGAGTCAATGACTAACGGCAATCTGTCCGTCAAGGGAGGAAGTCAGTGCCTGAACTGCATCTGCTTGTGACGAGGCTGGCAAGCCGCCGGGTGAAGATTTGATGAGGTGCTGTGCGAGACCAGCAAGCAGGAGCTGCTGGTCACCATCCTGTGAGCCCGTCAGACTGCTCGTAAGAGCTTGTGCTTGGCTCGCTGACATGATCGGGGCCTGAAACATTGCAAAGCATTTTTTTAATGAAGGATAGAAAAGAAACACGAAAATAGGCGACACTGCTGTCGAAACGGGGGTCATGCACGCACGGCGGCGGCACCGCTCTCTTCCCATCACGACTACTCAAGCGGGGGGTAGAGTGTGTGAAAATCAATAGCGCGCCGATAAGCGACCCGGGTTGGCGGTTTTCCGCGTTTTCATCTTATGAAAAGGCTTCAGTAAATTCTCCCTTTTACCCGATACAATTACGCATTACGTATTCGTTGTCAACACAAGGGACGTTTAACATGCTCACTGCTCTTCGCATGTGTCGTCATCATTCCCGCCAGGACAAACCTCCAACCTCCAGAAAATTTTCTGCTACCGTCAAAGAACGTTCATCGTTTGTAATCTGAAAATGTATGAAAGACTGACTTTCGTGTTCAACATCGCCGTCTAGATATGTTTTGGCTTTGAAAGACGGGAGAAAATCACGACTGTTAAAACTGTTTGAAAGCCTTCGCATTTTATTAGTGAAGCTTTGTGAAAGCGAAGTGAACGAAAAGAAGATGAGTCTGCGGAAAGGCTATGACGCCGCGAAAACGTAACCGACAAGAGAATTACAAGTAAGATGAGACGATAACAAGTCCTCTCGTCATCTCACATTTCTTAAATTGAGCATTTGAAGCAACAGAGATCATTTACCGGACTGTTGCTGTGAAAACGAGCACGAAGTTTCATTGACAGAATGCGTTTCGTTCAAATTCAGCGAATTGAGTTCGTTGAGTAGATCCGTAATTTGTTCTAAACAGAAAATTGTCTTGTCATTAGTTGCAATTTTCAAAAAAAAAATTCTTTGGCCTTTACGTACTTCCTTCCGCCTTCTTCTCGCGCACTGTTTTCTGGCTTTGGTAAATCTTCAAAGCCGCCGTATGATAGTACTGTTCCTATAAGCACGCATCACGTTTTCAAAGTCAGACGTACTAGATTTTCGGCTGCTTCAAAGGCCTCTTGCTCCACTTTTCGTCCGTAAGAGATGTGATCACGAGTTCGCTGATCGTTCACTGCCTGTGGATCAAGCTCGGGAAATAGCGCTTTCACAATTTTGCCAACGATATAATTTCGCAGGACCTGAAAGCCGCTCTCCGTTAACTAATAATTTTCACAAACTTCGAAATTTTGATTAAGCTTACTTCAGGGACATTCTTGTGCCATTCCCTCATCGTCACTGGGGCTTCTGGATCCGCAAAGGGGACAAAGTCTTGTCCTGACGACATTTTCGATTTTCTAAACAAAATGTATAATGCGTTTGGTAAGTAACGTGTGATCGGAAGAGCGAAAAGCAAGTGGAAATGAGATTCGTGAATTGGTTTACGAAAATCGTCGCGGCTCAAATGACGCATCCCTCCCTCTCTTTCATCTCCCTCCTCTTTCCTGTGCGGCAGTAGTCTGTCTGTCGCATTGTTTTCAACGGCCCGAGCCAAACATGAACTGCACCAGCTTGTGACAAGGCTGGCAAGCCGCCGGGTGACGACTTGATGAGACGATGAGCAAGACCGGCAAACAAGAGCTGCTGGTTTACAAATTTCGTGCTCAGCACGCGTGACGTTTGACGTCGCCCGTAGCTCCATGCACATAAATTATCATCAACCACGCTCGGGCAACTCTTCAACCGACGGAAAAACGCCCTAAAACGTTCAACGTTTTGAAACTGAATCGTGTGAAAGACAGTTTTTCGGTGTTCAACATCGACGTCGTGATATGTATTGGCCTTAAGAGACGCCGCGATTTGATGTCGACAACCTTCCTTTCCTGACTGACAATTTCACTGCCTTATACGAATATGAATAAATTATATGTAGCTGGGGCTGTAACGTCACTCTCTTATCGTCTTTATTTCGCAACTATTGGTGTCAGAATCTCATCCATTGTAAGAAGAATGAAGCAAAAATCAACATCGATGACGAAAACAACTTCATCGCTGTCTTCTAAAAATGAGTTAAAGGCTGTTTTATAAGAAAGCAAGAAAGAAAGTGGCAGCGACATCAATGCGCCTCCTTGTATGAAACTGACAATATGACGACGCGTCGTCTGTCTGCAATACAAACGTCGAATGAAGGCGCTCTCTCCTTCATCATTCGACGCTTCGATCTCCTTCAGTGTCGCTTGGAAAATACAAAACACGAAGCGCAACTAAAAAGTTTCATTTTAGACAATGACTCATGCTCTTCGTTTGTTCTGGCAAAGTTTCTTTATTCTCCAGTACTGGACGAATTTGTATCCAAGGATTGCTTCTTTGATGCAGCCGTAATTGTTTTCAGGCTGTCAGGCATATCAAGAGTGTTTCTTTTCTTGCCCCTCTTGAAAAGTTGCACAATGGCTGTTCGTATCTTCACCGACATCGCAATGCAAAGCAGAGGATCGGCGGAGCAATTCACATAAATGAGCACCTTGGCGACGGTTCCAGCCCTGAAAGACCTTCACCAAACAACATTGAAGCACTTACTCGTTCGGGCTCCAAGGCTCATCGAGGAAGACTTTTGCAATGTCGTAAGTTCGCATGGGCAACCAGCATGTAATGTAGACAACAACCATCAGAGCAAGCATCAACGTCACCTGCAAACCATGTCGAATGAGAGCAAGACTTTGGTTACGCAAAAACTAACAATAAGATGCAAAGAAAAAGTAAACAATGCTACAACTTGGTGTTCACTCGTACGCTAAAACATCGTGGCAGCGGTGTCCGAGTGGTTAAGGAGATTGACTCGAAATCAATTGGGCTCTGCCCGCACAGGTTCGAGTCCTGTCCGTTGCGAAAATTTTGGAAAATTAGGACCAATGTTTTTTGCTGTGCTCCAGGAAAGTCTGTGACTTACCCGTTTTGCTTCTTGAGAACGATCATGTGCCACAGTCGACTGAGACGCCGCCTTCTCATCTCCCACTTGTCCGACCCTTGATCGATTCCACAGAATCCTTATGATTCGTATGAAGGCATAGAGGTTGAAAATGGCAGGAATCGCAAAGAAAACCACATATTCGAAGCTGATAATTGCCTAAACCTCTTGTGAAACGTTTTGAGCCCTTGCCTGGAAGACCAGTCTATTCGAGATTTTGCACTTCTTGCCGTCAGCCTCGTAGAAAATCGCCAGAGGAATGTTGTCCAGGCAGCTTCCCAGCCAAACAAGAAAAATGATCAATTTAGCACGACCGACAGTGTTGATGTAGCTGCAAAGCTTCTGTCAAATGACTCAAACATACCGTGCTTTCAAGGGATGACAAACGGCGATATAGCGATCCACTGTCAAGATCAAGATCATAAATCCAGCCACGTTCATTGCTACTCCGTGAACATAAATATAGGCGCCACAGCCAGCATCTCCTCCAGGGAAAGACTCGATTTGAGAAAGTTTCATGTATATCTGCAACTTGCTTGCTTTCTTCAAAAATTGAACTTACTCGTTTCGGAACCGTCGATAGAATGTACAGAATCTCGGAAACTGCCAGAGAAACGAGGTAACAATTCGTGGTTGTAGTCTACAAGTTAACTTTTGTGACCAAATAAGCTCACCATATCTTTTCCTCGTAAAATCGCCAAAACAATCAGTCCATGTCCAGTACAGGCCACAATCGACAGGAACACCATAACCACGGAAACAATGACATCAATGTCCGCATCGCTCAAAGTCATCGGCGCGTCGACTTTCGTATCATCGAGGAGACAGGAGTGGTCTGGTTTGTTTCTGTGATCTGCTGAAGTTTTCTTCAACACGAAAACATTCGATGAAGCGCGAGATCCTAAGAGGAAGCAGAGAAAACAGCAGTAAGAAAAGAGATGTGTCACGACTGTTGACTCTTCCGTCACAGCTGAGAACGGGCCGAAAATGCTGAGAAAGAGAGAGGAAAGCACTTGAGCAACACGGGAGACGACATTGAAAACGACTGAAAACCACTGCTGGCCGAGAGTCGTGAGGGTCGAAGTTGCTAAGCCGCCGCCGCCGGCGACTCACCCCCGATGGTCAAAGAGGCGAAGGAAGTGTTGGGTAAACATCAAACGGGTGCGCCTTTATTGACCCTGCGGCAAACAACTCCTTGAAAAGAGGATGCGGAAATGCTGTCTTGTTTATTTTTCACATTTTTTCAGTCTTTTAAAATATGAAAAAAGTTTATTTTTCAACTTCAACAACGGTGTCCTTTGTCGGCAATGCTTTCTTCTTAGGCAAACGCTTATTTTGAGCCGCAGCAATACTCTCGAGAGCTCCGCGTCTCTTGAAGCCATCAGCGATGGTTTGTCGAATCTTGGCCGACATCGCAATACAGAGCCACGGATCAAAAACGCAGTTCACGTAGACGAGCGTCTCACAAATGTTAACCGTGCTACAAATTGAACCCTTTAGCCGCAGAAGGTAAAATGGCTCACATAATCGGATACCAAGGCTCTCCGAGAAAAGACTCGACGATATCATAGACGCGAACGGGAAGCCAGCAAACGATATAAACAATCACGATCAAAGCCAGCATGATCGTAATCTACGAAAAGGGATAACGTAATCGTGTGACAGTCAACTCACCCGAGCAGTATCTCGCGTTCGATCCGGTGCTCCATGAATGGCGCTCATTTGACCGGGCTTCTGCTCTTTGCCAACTTTCGAGTTATTCCGCAGCACTATGGCCATTCGCACAAAAGCGAACGCGTTGAAAATGGCGGGAATCGCAAAGTAAATCACCAATTCAATGCTGAAAATCACCTGCAACAAGGATTTGTTTGCAGTTCGACCAACTTGAAAAACGGCGTTCTTTGGATATGCGCATCCTCCGTCCTTCGGGTCGATTCGAAAGTAAATCGGCAAAGGAATGCTGTCGATGCAGCTGAGGATCCATGTGAGAAGAATGATGAGCTTGGCACGACCAATTGTGCTGATGTAGCTGAATGTCAATAACCATACTTTAGGACAAATCGCACCGCGCCTTCAACGGATGGCAAATGGCGAGGTAACGATCGGCAGTCACAATTACAATCATCCATGCGGCAACATTTGAGGTCACTCCCATGACGTAGACAGAAGAGGCGCAAGTTATGTCGCCGCCAGGGAAAATGTGACTGGGCGAAAAGTTTATGTAGCTCTGCAAATCCTCTTTTACAACATCGTGTGGGAAGCACACCGAGAATGGAACAGTTGCCAGTATGTATAAGATTTCAGAAACTGCCAGGGATACCAAATAGCAGTTTGTTGTCGTGACCTGAAGATTTTCTTGTAAACTTTAGTTCTTTCAAACCATATCCTTTCCGTTCAAAATAGCGAAAATAATGAGTCCATGGCCAATGCATGCAATTATTGAGAGAAGAATGAAAATTGAAGAAACAATGTAGCCAACAACGTCGTCAATCTCTGCCATATCGCTTCGAAGCGAAACTTCACGTTTGGAAAAGCTGAAGCGTCTCAGCTTGTCCCGTCTCGTCTTGTCATTCTTTTCAGTCAAAGCTGTTACAAAGAGTTTCAAAGGAACTAGCCCAAAGAAAATGTGTCATTCCTCTACGTTTCGTGAGAAAATCTAGCCCTCAACACGCTTTCTTCTAGACATGCTTCGTGAGGTCGTTGCCTGCGTGGCGCTGCCGCGCTTCCATCTTTTGAGATCTGGTATGCCTGCGTAACTCTTTCGCACATTGCCGTCTCAATTTCTAACACAGGCTGCTTCGCAAACATTCACTCTTCCATCTGACGATGCATGTATGGCACACATTAGCAAAATTTCTTTGTTCAATTTGTCGAACTGAATGTGAAAGAGCAAATTGGTTTCAAGCTGGAGAACACTATCAATGAGCTCAAGGTAGCCGAGTGGTTTTGGATCATCGTTCCATAGCGGGCAGCTAACAACAGTCTTCTCTATGCGACACTTCATGATGTGCCTCTGACGCCCAGAAATGTCCCGCAGTCGATTCTTAGTTTTGCACTACGACATGTTTCAACTCATACAAAAAGTGTTGAAAACGGACCTGCAAATCGTTGTGTCTTTTGCATTCGGAAAAAGCCTTCTTGGCGACGTAATCACGCTTCACGTCTAATTGTAAGAAGTCGATCTCCTCACAGAGTTGACAGTCGTAGATGGAGAAGAACCCTGCGAGGCAGGACCATCACTTTCTCGTAGCCGCTTTCCAACTTAATGATATCATTAAAACGTCTCATTGAAAGCACTGTGGAACTTACGTCTTCATTGGTGAGCCAAGGTTCCGACTTAATCACCGACTGCACGTGTAATTTCCCCTCTTCATCTTCTTCTCAACGGAAAACATCGAACTCCAATTGGCGCATTAGAACTGGAGCAGAGACACATTCGATCGACGCCGGACATGATGAACCTGAACAAAAAACGTTGCAATCGGAAAATATCTTCAATTTCATCAACTTCTTTTAAGCCTTCTCAAGTTCTCGTTTACCACCATTTCCAAGGCCCTTCATTGAGTCGTTTTATGAACCAGAACTTTACGAGAAAAAAAAAGGCAAACGCACTTGTGGTGGCACGATAGTTAGAGCTCGAATGGAAACAGTGCTATATTTGCAATCCAGAACGCAATCAAGATGAGGCGTGTTCAACATAACAGTCGCGTTTGATAAATTTTCCAACTTGTTGTAAGACTCCCATTTATAGAGAGGCGAAATTTGTGCACGTCTATGCGAAGCACTATAAAACGAAAACATTTGCTAATTCGCTGAAGAAAAAAATTGATAAGGAAAAAATGAAGCGATGTGCTACGAGAGAAGCGAAGCGCTGTAATGCACACACAGAATAATAAAAAGCCTTTCAATCAGGCTCGTGACCGACGACAAATATTTCGGGGCCTAGGGTAGAAAGAAGGACTCATCTCGCCCGCCATGCATGGCGCGGCGCAGTGGTTAAATGGGGGTCCGCGCAACTCAAAATGGCGGAGGGGGTCGTCTCTCCCGGGCTCCCCGAAAAGGCGGAGGGGGTCGTTCCGACTAGACGTTTCTATAAAATGCCAAGGGAGTTTACATACCAGGACGTCTTGAAAGCCCGGAGGGGGGTCGTTCCGACTAGACGCTTTTTGCTTGGTCTTCTCTTTAACTGTTTATCAAATTCAACCCATCTTTCCCCAAACAGAAGCTATTGACAGAGTTTCTGCTAATTTACACGTCTTTGTTCTCATAGCTAAAGTTCTGAGTGTGTGGCACATTCTGAGACTGAAGCAGCGGCTTTTTCTACTTCAATCGCTCAATACTACCAATCAGTTAATGTCGGGATAGATCAAGCGACGTGGGTTCCAGAGCGAAAGCGCAGTTCGTCTACTGTAGGTGAAACCATTATCCACCGTTTGATGCCTTTCAAGAGTATCGAGTTTCTGCACCGTTTTGTGCAGTCTTTGGGTACGTTTTGGCCTCAAAATGAAGAAAAACGCCTCCTCTTTACCCTAGAAGACTTTTCGGGCCCATCACAAAACGTTTCGTATCTCGTACAGTGCCACTGAGTCGAGGACCAGAAACGCTGAAGGCGAATTTTGACATTTTCACGAGCACTTTTTCTCTTCAAAACTTGCGCCTCGACCCTTCTCTACCCCCTGCGATAGAAAGAGCGGTTCAAAAGCTACAAGACAAGCCCTTTGGCGGCTTTCGAGAGCGAATTTTGACCTCCTTCGCCAGGGTCGGCGCAATTCGCGGTTTTGAGGCTAAAAAGCAAAAACTCGATTAGGTGCCACTTCAAAGTTAGGGTTTATTTTTTAGAACTCTGCCTCGACCTAGTCCTACCCCCTGCGATCGAAAGAGGAGGTCGAGAGCTACATTTTGGGCTATTGAACGTCGAAAAAGGTGCAATTCCGACCCCCTCCGCCTGGGTCGGCGCAAACACTATAGTGGCCCGCGCAAAGTGGTCCAAAAACGCTACTTTTTCATAAATCGTCTTATAACTTTTTCCAAACATATTTTCGACCCCGCTCTACCCCCTGCGATCGAAAGAGCATCAAAAAAGCTACAAGATGAGCTATTGAGCGCCACTCAAAAGCGACTTCCGACCCCCTCCGCCTGGGTCGGCGCAAACACTATAGTGGCCCGCGCAAACTTTGGCCTTCAGGAAGATCTTCAAGGCATTTCGTTCAGACGTCTTTTATGCTAATCTCGATATGTTTTGCTTCTGCCGCACTGCTAGTTGCCTCAAGGCATGCTAGAATGATGCCTCTCGCACGTTTTCGCCCGAAAACTTCAAAAGTCAAAAATGACATCCCGGCCTCCAGAGGCGGAGGGGGTAGGCCCGCGCTGCGCCGACTTGATTTAACCTCTGCTCGCGTCGAAGATACAAACTACTCAAGGTGTGCTCTGTGCGCAAACTGCAGCTGCGGGCTTTCTCACTTCTCTTGTCTTTGTACAATACGAGCTGGATGTTAATGTGGAAAGATTTAATCAGGCATAACAACGTTGGCTGTTGAGAAGACGCCTCATATACACTGCACCTCGACAGCGAAGACGAGTATATCGATCCACAAGTGACTCTATCTCGTGCAGATATGCCCGAGGCAAAAAAGTGTGGTAATTTGTGCCAGAGTGATCAGAGAAAACGAAGTGTGTATTTCAGTCATGGGCATGAGAAAGGGTCTTGGCGCTTGATAAGTGCAGGTCGAACGATGATTTCGTGTGGGGCGGGTCGATATGCGTTTACAACCTGCAAGATGTGATAAATCAATACGAGAAACTTGAACGTCGCGTGTTTTTCGTGACTAATTCATATTTAAAGCATCTTTTAAAGCAGACATTTAATGAATTCACTAATAGCAGAACAATATCTGAGACACAATTTTACCTGATATTTGAGGCTGGAATAGTCGCCAATATAAGCATAGCGGCCCCAGTCCATGACTCGCTCGCCGTGACTCATCACCTCAACGCTCCGAAAGATGCCTGGCGTCGTCTGGATATCGAGGGGTGGCTGAAGTTGAGGTAGCGACGGTGTGTCCCTGGTTTCCATTTGAGCAAAACCATTGGCACGATTTGAGAAAGAGCTTTGTGAAGTTGACGTCATCTCGTAGAGAAGCTAAAAAGAACTTTTGGCAACAACGATATTTGCACACTAGGCAGACGGCTCGAAAATAAAAAGTTAATGATCGAAAAATCAAGCAGGAGAGAGAGAGAGCGACGACACGACCACCATTAACCGACCCTATGTGCGCGACCGCGAGCCCCCGTCCGTCCGTCAACCGGCCTGAATTAAAGGTATGTTTCCGCATCGGCCAACGTTGTCGGTAGCCGTTGTCTTTAAAATTCGAAAGAAAGGGCGTCCGTTTCGGCCTTCCAAGAAATCTCAAACAATGATGGAATTTTACAGCTGTTTTGTAATGTTTGCGCACTCCTGGCTGAGAAACATCCACTGACCTTCGCTCGCGCATTTCCAACCACAGTCCTTGGTCGACGCCCACTGCGAGGAGCGAGAAATGCGCGGCGTGACCTCCTGATTTGGGTCAATCTTCTTCACGTCGTTTCTCGCTTCTGCATTCACTGTTCAACAAATTGATCTTACAGTCATATGACCCAGCACGATGTCTGTGTAAGGGCGCAAAGAAGACAGAAGGAGATCTCATGTGAGGCTAAGAAAGAGAAAGCACAGTAGCTTGTTCAACCTAGAGCATGATAATATTGTAGGATTCTACAGTTCAATGCGATTGAAGGGTGCGGAGGGTGACAAAATTGGACGCAACTTCTGAAATATGAGAGCAACAAATCAAAAGACGAATTGGTGCAAGCTATGCCGTGCCCGCGGGCGTTGTTGGGCCCGATCGAACTGGATATATGCAGCTTGCTTGACGCAAAAACTAGCCTTGTCTGCCCTGCGATGTCGTGCTAAACGAGCACGCGCGCGGATTTCTGGTCAGCATCGAACTCGTCCCCTGCTGCCTTGGGTGTGCGTCGTTTCCTGGTTTGTGCTTCTTTCGCATCATGTAGCGACTATTTGTGCCTTGCTTTATTCTTATCTCGCAGTTTGAATAATCACTTTTTAAAGGTAAGGATAGAGCTCAAAGCACTGGTTTAGATTCTATTGTAATAAAGTACACAAAAGCCTCTTACAGCGAAGGCGCTAGTGAAGCCACTACCAGGTTTGAAAATGCGGATAGACACAAAGCCTAACCTTAAAATTAGGTGAAGCCGAAACCCTTTTCAAAATTGACCAAGAGAAGAGCCAGAATGCCTGAAGGGAAAGAGAGCGACGAGTTGAAAGTATCTTCTCTGGCGATCGCTTCGATAGGGAGAGCAAGATGAAGCAGAGCGACGAGTTCTCTCCTTTGACAGGAGACTTTGTTCAAAGAAGTAGAAGCCATGATGGTTTCCACCTCGAAGAAGGGTTTCATGCGTGGACTCGAGCTCAACACCCTCGTTCTCGTGGGACTTTTCCTCTGGCTTCACATAGCTCGATTTCGAAATATTTTGTTGAGACCACTTGAAGATATTCCGGGATTTCGAGCACCGCGGAAGCTTTTCGGACATCGGCGACTTATGGCAAGTCTTTGAACTGTTCAACTCCTTCAGGTCTCACCCGATTTCACGCTCGCCGCATGCGGAATTCCCAAGAACGGGAATACCATGTTGGGCTATGTGATGTGCTATCTGGCATGGGGTCGTCATAAGACGATGCCCAACATGACCTTCCACGCATTCGACACGGACCAGATCTGCCCGGTTATTCAACAGTCTCCTTCTTTTGATGTAACAAAAGAGCGCTACGCCAAGAATATTAGTGAGAGGTTCGACATTCAACGGTTATATGCAAACCTTTAGTGATTGGTCCGCTTTCGTCCTGGTTCGCCATCCGATTTCGAGGCTGATCTCCGGCTTTGTCGACAAATGTCACCGTAAACTGGACAGAAAAATTAAGTGTTTGGGATGCCACAACGATTTAGCTTGTTTTCTTCGTAGATTCTACAGGGTTTGCTCAAGCAAGTCTTCATTTTGAAGAAGTTTAGGCTCTCAGAAGAAATGGACCAATATCAGCGATGGTCTTTCTTCATTTTGCTCCACAGAATTGGTATCGTGATTTGTGCTTGATTTTTGGCCGTAGGTATTGTGACTTAAATCGATATAATAAGCGTTTTCGACAAGTTCTCTATGACGTGGATGACCGTGTTTCTCTGATTGGCAATTTGACCGACATCTTTCGGCAGCAGAAGGTTTTGATTTCTGTTGAATAATGTTCTTCTACATAGGTCCTAGAGAGCGCAATTACGCATATTGCCCAGGAACTGTCCGCAGTCACGGCAGATCATGCGACAAGTGGAAAACGTGAGCTTCTGAAGCTCTTTGACTCCTTCTTCTAGAAACCGTTCAAGACCTTCTGAATCAACTTCAAGGGACCCCAATGTTGATGCGGCTTCTCGTCGCAATTTACAGGGCCGACTTCCATCTTTACGGCTTCGCCAACGACCCCTCCATAGCGGCTTATGTGGAGTCTCCCACAAACCCCTGGCCGGACACTTTCCCCTTTCCTGAAGATCTCTATCCCAGAAAGATGCGACCAAAGGTCGATCCAATTGTCGATTAACAAAGTTAAACTGAAAACAGCTCGAAAGAAATCACATTACAAGACACAGAGAAAGTTTATCCAAAACTTGACGTCAGCAACGCGAAATCGCAATCTTACTCATGATCTTTATTTTTGAGTCCTTTGAGAAGTTCCGTTTCACAATAGAAAAATCATCATTTGATCACCTAATTAATAAAAATTGACCAACGGCGACCTATCAAGTTATCTGATCTGCTTTATTTCACTTGAGATGCTGTGCACATGTAAGCCTATACGTCCTCAAAAGAACAATGCGGCTTGATCTCCTGACGCACAGAATTGGCGAAATAAACTTCTAAATGATAGCCCAGTCGTGTGGAAGCATAATCGGCAGCCGTCGTAACACATGGCATGGTCTAAAGTTCTACTCAAAATAAGCAAGTATCTCGGACCTTGAACAGTGTTTCGCGACAAAGGCCGTCTTCCTGACAATGCCTGAAAACGAGTGACGCTAGAAAAATGCCCGACCGTAAAGGCAAAGCCTTGAGAGCCTCATTGAGATCATTATTATCTTTAAGGCGCTTCGAGAATTTCTCATCAAGAGTTTTCCAAATCGAAGGATTTTCGTAGGAATCGCCAGTCTAAAACACAACAAGTGGTTTTTTTTCTCGACTATTACTCTTTGATTTGAAGTTGAATTATTTGGGCGAAAAATGAAAAACTTGTCTAGTTGCTTTGAAGCGTTTGGGCTACTTTCCTTAAAAAAAGGCGGGAGTTGAATAAAAAGACAACTCACGAAATCAAATTCTCGCATGTGGAAGGCGTAATGTTGTCGTGGTGGAACAGCTTTCGATTTTGTTCCTGGTCGAAGGGACAACGGGGCGTGCTGCCAAACGTGCTCGACGAGGTCGATTCGCCCCACCCATTTGCCCCATGGAACAAGTGTCAGCGGCCTTCGACTGGCCATTATTCGGCTCAGGTTAAAATCTGTGGGTGAATTGGCTGAAGAAAAGTGTCATAAAATCCTTGCAAACTTTCTTACGCAGAACGACTTCCATGTCAAGCGTTTGGTAGACAAATGCTGCCGTCTGTGGAGCTGCGTCAAAACGTTTTGCGTAAAAATCACGAAATGAGTTGTCTAGAAGTTCTGGAACTAGAACATCGTCGGTGTCCAGGAAAGCAATAAATTTTGTGGCGTCCTACATAAAATCAGCATCGCCCTAAAAAAAAACACAGAAACGAACCGTGTATTTGAGTAAACACGTGTTCATGATGGTTGCTTGGTTCTTTGAGTCAATCTGCGTCCACGGTTTGTATGCAGGCACTTCCTGGCAAGTTTTCAAAGGAAAGTCAGTTCCTACTCCAAATTTTCCTTGCTTTGAAGAAGCCGCTGACATTTCCAGTCGAGGCCAAAGTGTCGTATGAATGAGGTCCAAGTTTTCGTACTCTTTCATGAACCTGACACTTATAAAGTCGCTTCCAAAAATCCCCAACCGATAGATAGGTTGAATCACATTTCCAATGTGATACTCAACAAAAGCACCATAATGAAGCCAAATTTCGAGAGAAGTCAAAAAGATCTATCAGCAAAATAAGCGAGCTCAAAGCAAACCTGCCAATTGTCGTAATTGTACAAAAGTGGCACACAAACAACAAAGTCTCGACTTTTTGTTTCCGGTAGCAGCATCGGAATGTGCACCTGTAAACTGCCAAGATGTCAAAAATAACCCACCACAGGTCGTTTATCATGGCTGAGAAAAATTCCTTGCGTATATTCTGGAATTTGGCCAATGGCGCGAAACCTAACAGTTGAATGTGCTAGACATGACTCACCAGTAAAGATGCTTTCCAAAACTGTGCGGTTCGACATTTAGCGAAACTTCGCTGAGATTTTCCACTCCATCAAATGTCGTCATAGCGCTAATATTCAGAACACGAAAGCGCTGTCGAAAGGTAATGTTGGAATTGAACTGGAGGATCAGGGTGTTGACGGGAAACCTAGAATTCATTTTTGAAAGACTCTAATTGCTCAGACCTAGTTGAATTGCGAAAATAGAAAGCATTAAAAATGAAGACGTTCAGTTGATTTTCAACAAGCTCATTATGACGTAAATGCTCGTCATGAAGGCTAGCCAATTTCAGACGTGGAAAGAGGCTGTCGTCGGTAATCCAAGTCTCTTTTGACTATGTTTCGCCAGTGATATTTTCTGGTAAATTTGAATGGTTGCTAGTGATTATATTGCAAGACTAAATCGGCAACTTTAAGATAAGAAGCAATTTAATTCTTACCAATAAAAGCCTTGCAAAACCAACAATAAAAGCCAAAGAAATTAGGGCGCCAACGAAAAGGACAATAAATGCCGCATGCGTCGTGATTGTTTTACAACCAAAATGAGGAGACCAACTAGGGTCACGTTTTCGAAAAGGCATATTACAGTGAAAGCCTGAAAGTCGAAGAGTTGCACCAAGAAGACACGAAGCTACATAACTATTTCGCGATTTTCCAACCAGATGACGAAGGGAGTATTTTTTCTCACAATCAGAAGCGGATATAGATTTTTCGAGATAAATGTAGGTAGTGCTTGACTGAGGTTCGCTTGACTGCAAAAATATGACTTTTTTCCTCCATGAGCTCTCGAAAGGGTCAAATTAGAGTTGCAAACACTACTCGAAAAACACCCGCTCAGACCCTGTCGATTGCTATCATCGACCCTCTTTAGCATCACGTTTGGCCTTCTCCGATCAGACGTTCGTTGTCGAGGGATGGGAACGCCTACGGGCATCCGGAGAGGAGTTCTTCGTTGTCGTCCCAAAAAATCAGACTTTCACTTTTCAACCAGCCTCTTCGACGCCTGGGGCAATCTGAATAAAGGTCGCGAAAAATGTGACGACGAAGTCGGTAGAGATCCCTTGCATGACCTCCTGTCACTCCGAACATCCAATCTTGGCAAAAGTATGCCTTCGTCTACAAGTTGAAGAAGTCGAAGCTCTTTGAAGACTTACTCAGAGGCTAGCCGAATAATGGCCAGAACTTCTTGTCTCTCCAAGCTCTTCTTCTTCTTCTTTCTATCTAGATGCTGTCACAATGCCTCTTCACACAATCGTAACAAACCCCGTGGCGGTGCCGTCGAAGGATATTGTAGGCGGTGCTCCTGGAGACTCCGTAATTATCAGCGACCCTCATTAGAGCTTCTCCGACGGGCATCTTGCAGTCTTGGCTGGCATGCCTAAAAGTTCTGAGCCCACACAGTGATTCCAGTCGAAGACAGCTCACTTGTCAAATGCCTGAATAAATTGACTCTGCGCAGCATCGTTGAGTCTCATTGGCGGCTTTCGAGCGAATTCTCGCTGCATTCTTCGAAAAGTGGAAGACCTAGAAGAACAACAACGAGTTTGCCTTGAGAATGAGAACGAGATGAAGCGAGGTTCTCGAGTCAGAGACCGAGACAACGAATAATAGTAGGCGTACCTTCTGCTCAACCTCTTCAGGTATCTCTTCAGGTATCTGCGAAACCTCGCCCACTCTTTCCGCCGGCTTCCGTTTAGGTGACCCGGCAGCCATTTTAACATCGCCGCTTCTTGCTGAAGAAAGCACGCATCAGAACACAACATTTGCCATTTCGAACGATGTATGGCGTGACTAGAAGGAAGGGAACGAGCATGCTCATTTGCCGATAAGAATCGCCACGCGCAAGGAGCCCCCGACCATGCTTGACGCGCGACTGAAGGTCGATCGAGCGAACGTCAGCGAAGGTGACAGCCGACTATGGTCAGCTTCGTCGAGTCTTCAGAGTCCCTGGCTTCTCGTCATTTCGCGCATTTTGTGTTAGTAGAGCAGCGTTTTACCCTGTCCCTTAGGGAGTCGCATTTTTTTCTCTCTCGCATGCAGATCTCGGAAGCGATACTTTCATCCTCGACTCTCTTGCCACATTTTTTCTACGACATGCCTAAATGCTTGCCAAGATGGACCTGAGAGCTTGGCGAATTCGAGCGACTGCTTCTCCTGAGCGATCGTCGTCTTCGTCGGCAGTGGAGGCAAAGGAGGCGATGAAAACTCGTCAAACTGCGACTTGCGGCAACAAAAAGCTGGAGCATTTTGCAGATGACAACATTGAGGAGAAGAACTGCAAAAATGAGTTTCATGAGGCATGTCGAAAAAATGAGAGTCGCAGTAGCCCTTAGGGGAAGGGTGAAACTTTTCAACTACGGGTGGTCGAGAGCCGAGGATGAAAGTATCACCTCCGAGATCTCCACGCGAGAGCGAAAAAATACGACTCCCTAAGGAACTGGGTAAAAAGCTGCTCTACTTACACACGTTGCTGACGACGTCAAGCTATGGATACGCTTTCACTGTGATGAGATTTCCTTCGGGCTGTTTTCAGTTTGACTTTATTAGTCGACAATTGGATCGACCTTTGGTCGCACCTTTCTGGGATAGAGATCTTCAGGAAAGGGGAAAGTGTCAGGCCAGGGGTTTGTGGGAGACTCCACGTAAGCCGCTATGGAGGGGTCGTTGGCAAAGCCGTAAAGATGGAAGTCGGCCCTGTAGACTGCGACGAGAAGCCGCATCAACATTGGAGTCCTTTGAAGTTGATCGAGAAGCTCTTGAACGGTTTCTAGAAGAAGGAGTCAAAGAGCCACAGAAGCGCACGTTTCCCACTTGTCGCATGATCTGTCGTGACTGCGGACAGTTCCTGGGCAATATGCGCAATTGCGCTCTCTGGGACCTAAAAGAACATCATTCAGCAGATACCAAAACCTTCTGCTGCCGAAAGATGTCTGTCAAATTGCCAATCAGAGAAACACGGTCGTCCACGTCATAGAGAACTTGTCGAAAACGCTTACTGTAGCGATTCAAGTCACAATACCTACATACGATCAAAAAATCAAGCACAAATCACGATACCAATTCTGTGGAGCAAAATGAAGAAAGACCATTGCTGATATTGGTCCATTTCTTCTGAGAGCCTAAATCTTCTTCAAAATAAAGACTTGCAAACCATGTAGAATCTTCGAAGAAAACAAGCTAAATCGTTGTGGCATCCCAAACACTTAATTTTTCTGTCCAGTTTACGGTGGCATTTGTCGACAAAACCGGAGATGAGCCGCGAAATCGGATGACGAACCAGGACGAACGTGGACCAATCACTAAAGATTCACATATTACCGCTGAGTGCCGAACCTCTCACTAATATTATTGGCGTAACGCTCCTTTGTGACATCAAAAGAGGGGGAGTGTTGGATAACGGGGCAGAACTGGTCCGTGTCGAATGCGTGGAAGGTCATGTTGGGCATCGTCTTATGACGGCCTCTTGCCAGATAACACATCACATAGCCCAACATCGTATTCCCGTTCTTAGGGATTCCGCATGCGGCGAGCTTGAAATCGGGTGAGACCTGAAGAAACTGAACAGTTAAATGGCTTGCCATAATTCGCCGATGTCCGAAAAGTTTCTGCGGTGCTCGAAATCCCGGAATATCATCAAGTGGTCTCAGCAAAATATTTTGAAGTCGATGAATATGAAGCCAGAGGAAAAGTCCCACGAGAACGAGGGTGTGGAGCTCGAGTCCACGCATGAAACCCTTCTTCGAGGTGGAAGCCATCATTGCCTCTACTTCGTTTCAACAAAGTCTCCTATCAAGGAAGAGAACTCGTCGCTTTGCTTCATCTTGTTCTCACTATCGAAACGATCGCCAGAGAAGATACTTTTTTTTTAAAAGTTAAAACTCGTCGCTCTCTTTCCCTCCAGGCATTCTGGCTCTTCTCTTGGTCGATTTTGAAAAGGATGGCGTCGATGGGGTAAGCAATAAAAATAGTCCTCTCGTCTGATTGAAATCTTTTTTCCCTCCAGAGATCTGCCCGTTATCCCAATTTTCAAAGCAGATTGACAATATCATCATAGACTTTTAATTAGCAATTCGTCTTCTGCAATGAAGTTTGAAAATTCTAGCTGAGTCTCCGATGGTGTACTGGAAGAGAATTATCTCTTTTGTTGGTGTCGTCGGCGTTGTTGTGGTGTGCGTTCTATATATCAATGCGTCCGAACGAAGAAACGAGGAGAAGAACGTTCGCTTTTCTTCTTTCATTGACACTTTTAAACATTTTAGTCCACCGTTCCCCAGCGGCAACATTCAGCTTCTCATTTGCCCAAAAATCGACATGAGCAGACTCTGGCATTTCTCCGTGCGCATGCTTCTTGCATTGAGCGACAAATTGCCAACAGCAACGCTTCCGAGGTAAACAAAGCATGGAAAGTTTGGATTTCTTAATTTCACGAACGAGATAAAACGTGCCGTATTATAGACACGGAATCAGCTTGAAAACGTTTCGCAGGAGTGCGCATCCACGCACATCCAGGTTTACTTGCAAACCGACAAAATTACGGGAATTTCTGCAGCCTCTCATCAGATTCATGAAACCGATTCGGAACTTCGATGAAGTCAAATATCAGTTCTTTCCTGATCCCGCAAGTTTCTTCAATTTGGTTAGAGAAATAATGCAATTCAGTCAATGAAGACTATTTCCCATGGTGACTGCTCTGTAGTTACTCTCGGAGTGGGTTGGGACGTCGTTGTTGAGCAAGAGTTCAAGAAGAAACTATCAAGCAATTGCTCTTTCTTTGGTGTCGATCCAATAGCTGTTCGTTTTAAATTCAATGTTAATATTTTTGCGGATCCTATTTCAGACGAAAAATGAAGCCCTTTATTCAAAATTGGGAATTTTCTTTCATTTTGCTGTCAGTAACCATACGGGCATCTCGGCCGCTTCGGTCAAAGATGGTTGGTAATTTCGGAATTTGGCATCAAGCGTGAAATACTTTCTAGGGGTCACAGGAAAATACGTCAAACGGTCGATGGTCAACATCGACTTTCCCCTTTTTCTCACTAATTTCGTCAATCGAACTGTGAGTAAAGCGAAAGATAGGAAACAAAAAATATTTTGAAGTTCATTGACTATCTTTACATGGATGCCGAGGGAGCAGAGTTCGCTCTCCTTCCTATGCTTTTCAACGGTGGGATAGTCGAACAGCTTGGCATCTCCATTTGCTTTCTAAACGTTGAAGTGTTGACCCTCTTGTGCGCGCACGCTAATATTTTCTAGATCCATTTTGCTGCACACAACGAAGAGTGGATGAGCGCTTGGTTTCGGCAGATTCTGAAAGAAGGTCGATGGACTCCGCTTCATATTTGGGTCTGTTGTACAACTAAGATAAGGAAATGCTTTGTAGGTTGGCCCACATGCCCAATTCTTTCTAATCAACTTGACCGACGAACGCTGCTATCAGCGCTACATCGATTATTTCATAAAAGAGGTATTCATGTCAAAGGCGTAACTCTTATGACATTTTGTTTTGTTGTGTTGTTGTGAGTTTGTTGCTTTAAAGATCGTCACAAAAAATAAATTAAGCGTTTTCTCCCCCCCCCCCCTCAACCACATACGATCTTCTACGACCGTGGCCAATTTTGTGCTCTCTTTCATCTTGCCTCTACACCGTTTCTGCCTTTCTGGCATATTGTCTCGTAGACCAACCGAAGCATCTGATTGTGAGTAACGAGACCTTGCTGTATTATTAATAAAATGCTTTATTATTAACTCATCATTAGCTCTCAGTGATTTTCTTTGCGTTTGTTTCTACCCACGACCGTAGTTGAAGCCGAATAATAATGCGAGTAGATTTTGAAAGAAGAAATCGCATTTCATTCTGTGCTTGTGAATGAGAATGAGAAAGTGCTCTCTGCAACTTGCCACGTCTCTTGGAGGATGCGTGTTGAAGTGTTTTGGTGTTAAATGATGGGACGGCCTTACATCCAAGGTTGCATACGAAACAACCGAAGTCGCTAAACAGAGAGTTACGTCTTGTTTTTGAAGGTAAAACCATTGTGATGAATGTAGTCCATTGCCAGCTCAAGAAGAGTACCGCTGTAAGCCCACCACATGCAGTCAAGGAGCTGCTGCTCGCTGAGCGTGAAAAGCTTTCTTGAGGTCTCGGCATAGTACGACTCCAAAGTGCCAATAGCAGCGAAGAAGATGAGCGATATTGAATGTGGTCCCTGAACACTCCAAGAGATTTTGGCTTGAAATCAGCCATAGGCAAGGTAACGATTGCTAACCTGGTCCTTGACGTACGAAATGATGCCCACAGTTCGCCAATCAAGGGATTTAGGTTCGGTAACGAGCGATATTCCTTGTTCTCGTTTCATCTAACAAGTCAAATTCTTTGGTGTCAAAGAAGACAATACTCAAGCTGCCATTTACAGACATACGAGCATTTGATTTCAACTATGGAAATCTGCAAAAAAGGAATAAGATGCCTGCTGGCGAAAAAGGAAATAAAACGAAGTCTATTTAGCACTTATTTAGCACAGCAAGGTGGTGAGGTCTTGCTGCTCGCCCGAGAGAGGCTTATTGATCGCGGGCTTTGAGGGAGATCCGCGACTGCTGGGCGCCTGCAACTGGCGCCAGCGCCCATTTCTCCACCCAGTGTTCAAAGCAAAGTATTGTAGAATTGTGGCACATGATTGCAGCAATTTCTTATCCTGGTTTGCATTTGTTTTACCTGAATCTCCACTCACAAGCGAACACGGTCTCACCGTGTTCTGTCTTGAAGTTCTTCCACTTAATGTCGAGATCATCTGAGTGTGAGCGGCTGAAGGAACGGGATATGCTGGAAAAAAAAGACGGATTGTCGAGCAACACGCATGCAACACTGTGCACAAGCTAACATTTATGATTATCTACCGTAAAGGAAAAATATTTATCATAGCCGTCTTCGACCTTGCAGTATTACTCATGGTGCGTACTTCACCGTAATGGCTAGAATCCTCTTCCTAATAATTGTGCAACATTGGCCTTCTAATGTTAGCCCTTTTTTTAGCAGCCCACTCACTTTGATGTCCAGTCCTCAACCAGGCTATCAGCGCAGCACTTGAAATTGTTGTATCAACAAGTCAAGCGTTTATCGACGTTGTTGAGGCTTTGTAAATACCAATACATGTCAAAGTGCGTCATCGCCGCCTTCTAACGCCGTCCTTCCCTCCCTCATGTCGTCACTGCTAAGGCAAGCCATGACTTTCACACTCTCTCTCCCCAGTGATCGGAGGACAACGGACTCGATGGCACGACTCCATCAGACGATGGTTGGGATCGACGACATGGCTCTCTGCTCTCGGATGTCGACCACTCTCTCACTAGAGCAACTCTTTGCTCTTCTCTTCTCACTTCTCTTCTCACTCCCTTCG
>JAQIXL010000680.1:0-26609 GCA_034700245.1 Poikilolaimus oxycercus | reverse complement strand
GTTTGGCATCCGTGCCACCTATTAGATGCGTGTTGTTAAAAAAACGCTCGACTCACCAACAGCCGTTAAAATCAAAGACAATTTTCCGAATAGTGTTGTCGAGCGTTGCTTCACGTAGCCGTCGAGACGATAGCGACCGAAGCGCTTCTCGTTTCCCTGTGAGAAGATCGTCCATAGTCCCGGGAATTGTGTCCTCTTCAGCCACATGAGCCATTCCATGGCTATCCGCGACTGGTTCCCGATGCCTGCGTAGCCGCTTTCGGGGATGTGGCCGATCGTCCCGCTCTTCAGCCACAGACACCTGCACAGGGATCGTTTTTGTGTTTAATTTTTCGTTTAACTTACCGCAACAAGAGATGATTGAATTGAGAGATTGTGAAACAGTGACAGAAAGGGCCAAAGTCCCGCATGTTTCGTCTACGAAGCCGTTCACGATGGGCGCATGCTTTGCTCTTGAGTTGTTCGATCTCGGCTTCACGCAACTCCTCCTCTTCAGCGTCCACTTCAAGCTTCCATCAATTTCTATTCGCACACGGGTCGAATCTAATAGAGAAGTGACCTTAAAATGGATGAAAGGACTCACGAACAAATGTGGACGGATGGTAGAAAGTAAGCCGAGATGTCATGGGCTGTTTGGAGAAATGCGACAGCAGGGGAAATTTCTTCCTTCAAGTAGCGTCATGTCGCGTTTACAGCAAAATGTTGGTCGACCGTCTATAGGCCGTGCCTGCAACAAGCTGATACTGAGAACGAGGTAACGGCATTGAAAGGATTGCAAAAAGGCGAAACAAGAAGTGGCGTTGGAGGAGAAAAGATGCACGAGGGACCTTGAGTCACACCGAAATCGATGAGGAAATGGACGCTGAATGCCGATCCGGCGACCTGTTTCCTCAACGCCTTGGCGCGCATTTTTTTTAGTCAACCGAACGTTTTTCGGAGCAGCCTGCGGTTTATTGAAAGGAAAATACTTAGTTAAGTAAGCAGTTTACTGAGGAATTGGTCTTATTGTAAGAAACCACAAATCGGTTATTACTGTGAATCGTTCCACCACACATCGGGAGACAAGCTGTCAATAATCCCATTTCGATAATAACTGACTGCCACGGCGGGAGTGCGAACCACAGACTTGAGGTGCAAATTCCGAGACCTGCGGTTTACATTCTTTTTCCCACATTTCTATATGTTTTTGTATGTACACAACCAGTTTTCATGATTTGAGCGTATCATCGACAGTTTACTGGATAAAAACTGTTTATGTCAAATTTTTAACGACAATGAAGCGGCGAGGGAATTTTGTCCATGCGATTTCGTAGTACATCGCAACATTGTCGCAATATTTCAGCAGCGAGTGAAGGAACACCCGCCTGAACTCTTGTCGTGCTTCTCCTTTCTTGACAAAGAAGCAAGAAACTTTCGCGAATTGAAACTAAAACGTTTTTTTTTACCGTAATGCAACTCACAATTGGACGAATTCACCACAAAGCCTGTGCGAATGCACGCGCGCGATCCCTGTGCGTTTCCTCAACACCTTGCGCGAGGCAATGTGTCGTGGTGAAAATATAGTTTGGCCGGCCGAGCCCGGTTGTCCAATTCAGTGGGACAACGACTGAGCCCATTTTGCCTTCAGTAGACAGAGTGCAGTCAAAGGGCTTGTTACGGGTTGAGAATCGGGCGAAACCGATAGGCGGTTGAGCAAACTCCGAACGTCGAAGGTTAATATAGCAAATTTGATTCGGCCTGATCCAGTTGGGTCGATCGTGAAGAACGACCACGATCGACTTCCACCTGAGTACGACACTCAGGCCAAAGTTGCACTCGCACAGTGCCTTCTCGATGTGCTCTTGGCCTTCACTTGAGATAGAGAGACACTCAATTATTGTCGACCGACGGGACTCTTTGGGGATGGCAGCAAAACAACGGAGAATCAACTCCCACGGAAGAGCTTGAGGAGAAGGAGGCGGCTTCTCACAGGGAGGCGTAGTGGTGGAGGGCTTGTCGTTTTGCAACTTTGCAGCCTACTGCTTTGAGCTTAAAGAAACTTTTTCCCTCAAAAAAGCGTGCCTGGACTGATGAATCCTGCTCGATCCGTCCTTTACTTCATTGCTCAAATAAATAAATGTCGACGGATGATATTGTAGAAAGTCAGCTGAGATGTCAGAGGCTGTTTGGAGGAATGGAACAGTATGGGAATTTTTCCTAGTAGCGCCATGTCGCGTTTACAGCGAGAAGTTGGTCGACCGTCTATAGGCCGTGCCTGCAAGAAGCTGATGCTGAGAGAGAGAGAGAGAACGGCATTGAAAGGATTGCAAAAAGGCGAAACAAGAAGTGGCATCGAACATGGCGGCGGAGAAGAGAAGCGCGAGGGACCTTGAGTCACAACGAAATCGATGAGGGAAGACGCGGAATGCCGATCCGACGACCTATTTCCTCAACGCTTTGGCGCGCATTTTTTTCATAGTCAACCAGACGTTTTTCGGAGCAACCTGCACATTAGTCAAAAGAAATTTTTAGGTTCGTAAGTTGAAAGATGAATGACGAATCTCTCTTGTCCAATCGCCTCGACATGCGGGCGGGGTTTCCATGATGTCTTGGGTTTTGTTTTCGTGATACGTTGGCTGCTGACCGATAAACGCAGACAACAGAAACTTTATTCAATTGTCAATCACTTTGACGAAGCGAGGACCGAAGAGGAAGTGAATGATTCTGTAAAATGACGAGCGAAGAGGTTCAGCCTGAAGCCTCTAGTTTCATCTGAATTTTGTTGCAAATTCTCGAGATACCAAACTTTTATAATGACACTCGTAGGTCGAATAGTCTTTAGCCAATCCTGTCTGCAAAGCGTCACGGGCCTGAATTTTCTTGAATTTTTCACATCTTGTTAATTTCGTAGTGTGTCCAGAGTCATCGCTCGGATTCGTGAAAAACATCCAATTTCTGTTCACATGCGGGTATAGTCTAAGAGAGAAATGGCATTAAAACTGGGCAAAAAGACTCACGGGCAAATGTTGAAGTATTGTATGTACATATTCCAGGAAGTAATAAGATGTTAATGATTGCTTGAAGAGATAAACCGCGGAAGAAAAATCCGCATTGGTAGATATGTCGCGCTTATAGCGACATGTCGGCGACCGTGTATAGGCCGTGCCTGCAACAGTCGAATCTTTAGATAGAGAACGTTGAAAGGAAAGAAAGCGGAAAATAAAGAGTCGGCGCCAGACGTGGCGGAGGAGAAAAGAGGCGCAATGCGCAGGGCACCTTGAATCACGAAGAAATCGATGAGGAAATTGACGCGGCACACCGATCGGACGACCAGTTTCCTCAACGCCTTGGCGCGTGTTTGAATGTTGGACCGAGGGACAACTTTATGAATGCTGATTTCTTCAGGCTAACTCGTCCAAAGAATGTTAGAGAAAATCAGTTCATCTATTGTGAGCAGAGTGTATGTGGCAGGGAAATCTGGAGAGTGTTTTGTAGACACTTATTTCTGGGGCCATACGGTTCTATGTCAAGGAAAACTAGCGCTTGTTTAAATAAGCGATAAGACGAGAGAGGTTTTGCTCTAAATCTCCTCGGCACCAAGAATGAGTGACCAGACGGAACGCCATGACTTGGTTGTCAAACTGGTTTTGTTTCTGGTCATCCTCATCCAGGACATCGATTTGTTTCGCTCACAGCGTCCACCGAGACGCGTGGCGGTCCTCTGTCCTTCTCAACAACTTTTCTTTGCTTTTCATCGTTTTTTTCAATTTTTGGGTCCGTGATCTTGAGAAGACATTCATCAATCTCAAAGTAGATGTTGAGCTTCGCAAAAAGTGGCGATAGAAATGAAGAGGGTGTAGAGGGAACAGGTACAATGTCAGCTGTCTTGGGGTCGAAACGATAGTTGACGTTACGGTAGTAAGATAAATCTTGGTCTACGCGCATCTTGTCCATTTCGTAGTATGTCCAGACTCATTCGCGAAGACATCTCCAATTTCTGTTCATCTACGGGTATAGTCTGATAAAAAAGTGGCATTCGAACTACTCACGAGCAATTCTCGATGGATTGCAAATTGAAAGTATTCAGATGTTGCTTGAAGAGACAAACAGCGAGAGAAAAATCAGCACTGTCATATCACGCCTATAGCACATGTTGGCGACCGTTTATAGGCCACGCCTGCAAAACGTTAATCGTATGAGAAAGAACGTTGAAAGTGTTATTTGAAAGCGAAACATGAAGAAGTCGGTGTCAGACGTGGCGGAGGAGAAAGGGCGCAATGCGCAAGGCACCTTGAATCACAGAGAAATCGATGAGGAAATTGACGCGGCACGCCGATCGGACGACCAGTTTCCTCAGCACTTCGGCGCGCATTTTGAAAATCGGAACGAAGGACACTTGATGATTATTTCTGAGACCTTCCGCGATGGATATCAGAGACAATCACTTCACTACGGAGAACGTGGATAATTGTTGATGGTGTGACTTCAGTTCAATGAATAGCAAAACGCGCAAACATCTTAAAAGACAAACGAACATTTATTGTCTATTGGGCTGTTCGTCGATGCGTAAGGAAAACACAAATCGGCGGTGTTGCACTTTCACTTGAAAAAGGCATCGCTGACATTTCAGCCGAAGACGTCATTTGTATGCAATTCGTCGGCTCGATAAGAAACTCTGCCAGATGCTCGCTGGCCCACTCATCGTTTGGATCAAGACATCGAATAACTCGTGTAATGTGTCGCACAAAATGAGTAAAATGTTCGTCCTTCAGATTGTCAATGTGCCTTCGAAGCCATCGTAACTCTTCCAAGCGTTTTCCTCTATCTTTCAAAAGATCCCAAAAGCAACGAATTGTTCCTCTTCTATTGAGCGCTGGAAAGAGCATGAAAAATACTGCAGAATGGCACCTTAAGCGCCCGAAACGATCGTTTCGGTCGCTTAATCCAGACACGTGACGGCTCGTTGCCTCCCGTCGCCCTCTCCTTTGAAGCGTCGGCATCCGCTCCGGCGAACAGCATCTTCGCCGTCCTCCTCCAGACCGTCAAGATGCTCGACAAGCATCGACAGCAGCTATAAGTGAGTCTTCCTCATCGACTCTCACCTTTTTTCCGTTTAGCCACCTTCAGAAACTGGGAATTTTGCCATTTGATAACCGTGACGCTGGGCCACGCCGAATATCGACGCTTCTTGGGCATAGGTTAGCAGTCGCCAAGCAATGAAAGGTGTCTTGTTGTCTGTCAGCGGAGTGTCTTGTTTGTTTGTATCGCTTTTTTCTCGTCAAAATGGGATCTTTATTTCATTGCCGGACACAGATGTTTCAAAATGCGAATATCATCTTCCTCAAGCGCCTCGCAGATTCGAGATACTGCTTGTGATCGTCTGCTTCTTTCTTGAAACCTCGTGATGTCGTAGAAAGACAGCAATTTTTTGGGCTGTAGCTCAATTCAGACAACAAACATTCCTCCTGAACGGTGAACATTGTCATAACGGTCAAACCTTGCACCGAAAGAAGGAACGAATGATTCTAATTAGTCCACTGGGATCGCTTCCAAGACTGCGTGTATTTAGAATGCTGAAACATGCATATCAAGACCTTTTTTACCTGTGCTTGGTCGTTGAGGCCGTTTTCTTGCGCTTCATGCTCTTGATGAGCGTGTCGAAACGCTTGCTCACTTCGGTCTGGTCGAGTCTGGCTTTCTCGATTTTCGTTCGAAGTCCTCGGAGATCACTCTGCTCCTCTTGATCCTCGTCGGGAATCTTCTTGAGACGTTCTTTATCGGGGGTTGTTCACGTTGAAGACGCCCACTCACATCCTTGACCCACTGCGCGGTCCTCTAAAAAAACCTTCTTCCGTAAGCAGGCTGACCTTGTTCTTGACACCTTGAAGCGAGGAAGATGCTGGCATTGTTGACGACGAAGGGATGACGAGTCAACTGAAAAACACTCTTTTTCTAGAAATCGATGATGCAGAAAACGTGATGGTCATAAAGTCATACTTCTCTTCCGGTGTGAAGAGAAGGTCTACGAGAGCAGATTCGCAAATGCTCGCGCTAGCTTTGCCCGATGTTCATCCAAGGCTCTTGTAAGTGTGCCGGCCACGAATGGCCAGTTGCAGAGGCAGCGTCGTCTCGTTCCTATACACGACCAGCCCATTTTGAAAGGCCTGAAAGGTCTTTCCAGGATTGACAAAGTCATGTCGCCATTTCGGACCATCTTCTCGTTTCTTCATGCACTTGACCAGTGTGCCGAGATGCTAACTTTGGTTGGGTCAGGGAAAATACGAGAGAATCTCACCTTGATGACAATTTTATACAGCGACGTTGATTTCCATTTATTTATGAATATTCCCACGGCAGGCTAAGCCGCATTTATGGCATGCTTCGGGCGTCTAGGGCCGAGTCTGAAAATTGGAATTTACCAAAAAAAAAAGAAGAGAACTCTGAGGTTGAAAGAAAAATTATTTCGAAGAAGGAAGAGAGAGAGTGAAGGTGGTGGTCGAGGAGGACGCGAAAAGAAGGGAAATCAATGGCTGTCTTTCCGACTTGCAGGGAGGCCCGACCTCTCAAGGTCACGATGTTTACTCCTCTGCCTCTCTAATTAATGAGAAGGTGGGCTTATCTGATAAAGGCTAAATGTTCTCGCAAATGCCAGTTTGCCGTTCAGAACAATGCCGTCGGCTTCAATACGATACATTATCGCATTCACGTTCACTTGAAATGTCGGATTTATGAAATGCACATGAAATACTTTGCACTACAATTTGCACTACAACATCTTGGTATGTTGTATGAGAAAGAGGGACTTTTTTCAGTAGCCAAGAAATTTTATTCATAAAAGTTCTCACTGAAATCATTTCCGAAAAGAACAAGTAAATGTGTGGGAGGTGTCTCGTAGTTCATATTCGCTCGTTTAAAGAAGTAACGGCTACAAACGTCCCGCGCAGACGTACTTGTCGAAATACTAAAACACATCATTATTGCAGAGTCATTTACGCTTCCGCAGAATCTTGTGTCCCAGATGCCATAGGAGCCGGAGGACCAGGCATTAATCGACACGCACGATGATGAGTCCTGCAAATCCAAAATTTAATTACAACGACGTACCACAAAAAAAGGAGATTTCCGGATAAACCAGTTGTCGTAGTCGACGCATGTGCCATCTAACCACGTGAACTTCGAGCCATCAGAAATTAGTCCGATATAAATGTTTCCTCCCTTGTTCAGATCTGGAATCTCAAAGCATTTGGCATTCAAGAGTCTTCTCACCCGTGATGAAGTCGTTCTCCGCGTGACTATGGATCGATGCAATTGTGTAGCCACTGCGAAGATCTTCACAGGCCTCGTTTGCCTCCGCCAAAGTATCGTAACCCGAGATCATCTGGAAAACCCTATCTTCCTTTGTGATAACTCACCTTGTAGCACTTCTTCGTCGTCGGAAAGTAGGTGAAGCCATCGGGGCATTGGGCAGAGCTGGATGTTCCTGTGGGAGATGGAGGGTAAATAGAGGGACGAGGGAGGCCAGTTCTTCCGATTTTCTTCGAATTAATGCAGGAGATAGTCAGAACAAGAACAGCAAGGAAGAGCGAAGACGCCATTGTCCACCTCTACGGCTGTCTCTTGGAGGCGAGATCTTTTATAGTTTCTTTTCTGCTGAGTCAGCATTGTTCTCATTTGGAGCGTCCGTCTCGCCTCCTTTTCGTTTTGGCCAAAATGGAACCTGAAGGTGAACAAAGATTGTGCAAGAATTCCGTCCTTCCGTAAATTTCAAGTGGGGAAGAAAGAGACGGAGCGAAGGTCGTACATCGCGGAGTTTCAGTTGGGAACTTTTGTCCTTCCTTTTCCACTTCCGTCCTTCAACTGCCACTGCATGTCTTCACAGTTGGTCGGACGCAATAATTCCAGCAAAAAAAATGTAGGATTGAAAATCCGTTTATTCACGAGATAAATTTGTCACGAAAAATGAGATTTATTTTTGTCGCCTTTAGCACATTTCAGCCCGGGCACCATCCAACAAACCGGATAACCACTAGAGAAGAGTGTAGCAGCCTCCACAGACTCCCCATCATCTATCACCGACTTGTCCCTTCCCAAGGTTACCTGTCACATTCAGAGTGGAGAGAGAGGGAGTCAGGCGCCTGCTGCTCCGGTTCCTTCTCTACCATCTTCGTCGAATAAACCATCTGAAAGGCTTCCTACTACCCAGCTAGGGACATGAGAGTGAGGGCATCTAATCGTTCCCTACAGGATCAAGTGCTTCCGATTCCTCAAAAGCCGGCTCACCCGTGTCGGCGGTGACCAGACATAAGTTATGATGAAGACCAGACGAAATGGAGAGGGTTGACCGGAGTCTTTTGCGACGGGAGAATATGTTTTGCCATCGACGTTGGAGAAACAATCCCCGTCTCGCCGCTGTTTCAGTGTCACGCTTCGACATGAAAGCATGGATGAGTCAGTCGCTATACGAAAAGCCCCGCCAACCGCAGTGCCGTCTTGGATTTTCATTTATGCTGTTTCTCTCTAACCTTCATGGTGCTTCACGTTATGATTTGAAGAGGAATGGTAACTCTCAAAGATGTTGTTGTCGGTCTCTTCAGCGGAGTTCTCATCATCCAGACTATCCTCTTCTTTCTAGCTCTCCTTCTTCTTCTCTATTGCTTGCTGAGGTATTACGATGTTCCGTGTTTGAACCGCTTGATGAAATTATTCAGCACTAAAAATGTCTATCACGATCACACCCGGATGGTGCTCGTAAGCTTGATCTTAGCTTATGGAGCCGGAAATTTCACGACAACCGTCGGCGCTTCCGCGCACCTTCATAAGGTTATTCACGGCGGTTCTGTGGAACGAATTACGTCCACGTGCAGCACTCTTGGAGTTCTGTTCAGCTATGCAGGTCTTTTTTTAGCATTTGAGTGAACTTATTTAGTCGCCCTCTCTCTCTTCGGCCTCTTTTGCGAGCACACTATAATGTTTGTCGCTCGAAAGAATGACTGCGACGGTGAAAGCATTCCTCTGATATTCTTCCTTGTGATCCTTTGCCTCGTAAGTGTGTTCCGATTGAATTCACAAGTTAATTTGCAGTGGGGAATCGCTGGTGGTGCAACTCTTCCATTGGCTGTCGGTAGGTCGAAATGCCCCATACTGACTCCCTTTTGTAGGCCAGGCTAGCATCTTCGTCCTTCATGTCATCAGCTTCGGCATCGCCGTCGCCTCGACTGTTGTGAGTCAATAATTTATGTATCAATATAAACACTCTTCCGTGTAGCTCTTCTTCATCGTGACGTGGTGGTCGCTTCGGCAAGCCTCGAAGGACCTGGTGAATGCCGAGATACAGATGGATTTCGAAGCGGCTGCACAGGTGGACGCATGTCCTTCCCCATCTAACATTTCAGAGGCGTCTCGACATCGTAAACACAAAATCGCTTCGCCGATCCTTCGCCTGGATTTCCGTCTTCTACATGATCGGCGTTGTGCTGCTGGCGCTTGCCGAACTCTTCAAAGGCGATCAGGCCAGGTTATTAAACTGGAGAATTTGAGACTTCTTATTGTTTCTTCAGGACAATCGCGAATTTCTTCGCTCTCTTCTTCTACAGCTGCGGCTCGGCGGCTGTCATCTACACTTTGCTGAAGGAGCACCCGAGATTGTGGGCCACGGCGAAGAAGCTTCTAGGCAGTTCGATATTTCGTGCACGATGGGAAAACATATTTACAGGATTGTTCTGCCGCCAAAACGAACTTTCAACTGAAGCTGCTTCCTCTGCCAATGAGCCACCGACTGCTCCACGCCCCTCATCAGATACTGCGCGATTCTGAAGACGTCACGTCGATTGCCTTTTGCCTCTCTTGAAAACTGTTAGTTAAGATGAACATTCGTTGATGTGCTATTGCAAGAATAATAAAGTTAGTGTATTCTTTGCCAGTAGAACACCGAAAGACACCACTTCAATGAGGTTTTTATTCGAGCCCTTTTATGGTCAGCTTGATCTTATGGTTGTTCCATGACAACTCGCGAGTTTTGACGGCGCTGGCGAAAACGACGCTAAGGACCAGTCGACTGGCAGTAGCAAGCCATCCAGCAGTCGCATTCCTCGCCTGCAGGACAGGGCGGAAGACCTGTGCCGCAATGTCTGCCTGAAGAGGCGTCGACGAAGAAGATGGCTGGATTTGCGGCAAAGAGGAAGAAGCAGATGACAACAGCAAAGCGCATCTAAAAAGCACTTTTCGCAAGGCAAACTGAAGAAGAGTGAAAAACATGCCAAAGCTAGCCTGAAGCGGGCAGGCGAGTGAAACGTTAAGCGCTGGTTTTGTCGACAACTCATTGCGAGGCTCAATCCATCTTTCGTGACGTCAAAAAACGTTTGTTGACATGTATCTAGAATGCGATTCTCGTTGCGCTTCTCAACAGGATGTTTGAAGAACTTGAGTTGCTATACCGTTTTCGGTGTAAAAATGATCGCCAGTCCGGAATCTGAGGGGCAAAAACTTGTTGATATAGGTTGATTAAAGATGCGAAAAATGAAGGCTTTATTAACCAACTTCAAACTGTAACACTGACACGAACATTCGCACAAATTGCAGTGTTTTCAAGGCTTCGCATTAAATAATCTCCAGATGAGCATTGCAAGCCTTTTTCCGAGCGTAGTAGTGTGCGATGTAACGCACAGTTCGAGCGTAGTAACGCACAGTTCTAGTCGCAACTAACAGTCCCGTGTTTGGATCGCCTTATTTCTCGACTAACATAGGTTCAACGCAATTCTGAACGGATCGTTGGAAAGTCTTCAAAGTACAATCACCTTCAACGTTTGTCTCCATCCGTTTCAATTCCTATAAAGAAATGCCGATGAAAGATGCGACTTCTTTATGTTCATTTCCTTCGTCCAGCTAACAAAAAGACGCGTGAATTTGAAACGATGAAAGGACTTACTAGTATAATCGAAGCAATTTGAAAGCAATTTCGCTGTAGTCGTCGATATTAGTCATGAAGAGAAGAGAAAAAAAAATCAAAAAATCCTTTTCTTACACTTGCTACTATGACAAGCTCCCCAAGTGTGATATATGCACTGGAATCAAAAGGACAACTACTAGAGACTTGCTAGAAAAATGCCGGATAAAGCGATGTCGCAAAATTAGGCCGAGACGAAAGAGGAAAAGATTTGATAAAAGCAAAAGGCGGCATCGAAGAGAGCCAAGAAGCAGAAAATCGGTGCCGGCACTGAGGTGAACCGCGGCAGCTCCTCGTACAACCTGTTCTTCATAGAGTTGCGCGCGCTTTTAAAGCCGAAACATAGGACGGAATTCAGATATTCTTGCTGAAGACACGTTTAGAGTCGGATTGTGCTCCTTCTGCTTTGTGAAAAAGTCTGGCGTGTATTTATTCCTTCCGTCTCGTGCTTTGTCAGAGAATAACAAAGGCAGACCAAATAGAAAATGGCGCCGAGACCCATGAAGTCATTCGAAGGCGCTTGCCGGAAAGCACTGCCGAACTTTCTCGGCCAGAGAGGCATCCAGGTGATCACGATTGTCTTGAATGCAGCTTGTTGACAGATGAAATTCGCCGTGTTTGCGTCGGAGATGAAGATTGATCTGCAAGGATTTCACAGCTATCATGGCCTTTTCCATCTCAAAATGTTGTGTCTACTAACCGATGAGTGAAAGTTGCTACTGAAGCCACAGCAAGCGCAACTGAAGATCTTCTCATCGGAGTGCTTCATGACGTGATGCATCATGCTCGCCCCCTAAACACTTTGTGTCGTTTGAAAGCGCAACGAGCCAACGATATCGATGGACTTTTCCAAACCTGGAATTTCAGTGTGACTTGGCAAATTTGACAGACAACCGGCGGCACAGCGTCGACGCCGATGGAAGGCTGGCCCGTGTATTTATGATACGAACTGAGGATTCTTTGACGAGTCTCCGACATCTCTTCGATGAAGGCACTAGGCTTCGGATGTGCCAGCCAACCGTTCGGTGTCGAATTGCTGTACAATTTTCTATTGGGAAATTATTGTATAAATAGATGTAAAAACGTACCGTTTGTGGTTTGAACTAGAGATGCTCGAGACGTAGGGTTGGAATCCTGACATGTCTTAGAGAATTAAAAACAAATTATAAATAAACAAGGGCGGCCGTCTTCAGTGCTGCTTCGGGTGACACTGAAGGTGCACGAGAGGTCTTATGTACCTCTTTCTCGATGTCTATCGCGTGGACCCTGTCGACACTCTGCCTCTTTCATGTCATATGTGCATTACATTCATGAGTGTGCCTGGCATTTCTTTTTTTTATCGTTTTTAAAGTCAATTGAGGGCATACAAAATGTTACACATACATACGCCTAATGGCTTCGCCCGTATGTCTCCAGCATAGCCTTCCATCCCTTCTTTATGTTCAACATCTCATTATCTCCTTTTTCTAAAGATTTCCCAGCGATTTTCCGGCTAAAGGTTTAAATTCGAGACGAGTCGCCGTCTATTAGCGTCTTGAGCGTCGCCGTCTTGAAGATTGCTCAGATTTACCGAATTTTGAAATGTTCTCCGTAAATATTGTATCATGCCAATGCAAATAACAAAGCATAAGTTTATTCAAATGTTTTCAACGACAAGAAAGTTAAACACATACCCTTGCGTCTGCGTACTTGATGAACCTCCACAACATCAAAGAATCGCTTCGCTGTGCGCTTATTTTTCGTATTCGCGCATCTTCTAAATAACGCACAGTGATAATCTATTCATAAGTTTAATAGCAAACAATTCACTTACTTGAGACAGTTGTTCCCATCCGTGCCTATCCCAATGGGAAAGAAGAAAGTTGTGATCATACAAGCCAGCAAACGCAAATCGCTAGAAGTCACACTGTTGAACAGTAAAATTCTAGCGAACTTACTGAATGAGCTGAATCAATATACAGACGTTGTTATTTTAATCTGCTCATTTTGCTGGCATTTGAACAAGCAAGTTCTAAGAATAAGTATTGTATTGTAGTTTCTTGGTTTTTGACGACGTATTTATGGCGAACTGTTGATTGATGGTCTATGCATCTAGAATAAATCTAAAATAAAAATTGTACAATAGAAAGTTTGAGATTTCAAGAGCGCAAATGAAACAGAAAAAGAAAGAAAGTTGTCCGTGTATGTCGCTAATAGAGTGCAATCGATGCCTCAAATAATTTGTGACGCTGCACCTCCTGGTACAATCGGTGTCCCAAGGGGCGAGGCGCGCTTTTAAACTCAGGCAAAGAACTGTCTTCTCCGGCATTTCTCGCACTTTCACATAAGTGAGACACTTGGAAAATCGTGTTAGGATATTGTTGCTGGAATTTTCTGAATTTGCACTAGAAGTGTATCGGTGCGGAAGATTTTCAAGTTAACAACTGAACAGGCACTTCCTGAGATTATCATTGATCCTACGTGTCAGTTTTGTCGGTGACGAATGCAAAGACCAAAAGCGGTAATGAATTTTCATCTCGACATCTGGAGTAGAAAAAAATAAGATGCTTATTCTACACATTTATTTCCCGGGAAATTTATTTTCTTTTTTTCCGTGACTTGCCATAATGAACACCTAGCACTCAAGGGAATTGAACCAACTTAAATGGCTTCTAGCTGCGTGATGGATTCTTGTACCTGCGCCTCTAAAAGCAGCTCTTCCCAAGAGAATCGCAGTGTCAGAAAGAAACACTGGGTACTCTTTCGTGGCTATGCGGCAAACCTGTTCATTTCGCTGTACACATGGCTGCCATATCGACCACAATCGCAAGGCGCGAATTGCGGTCGCTCATGAGCTTCTTCCTGAGGATCCTTCTCCACCTCGGCCTCATTCTTCTCCATCACTCCCTGGAGGCGGTCTCCCAGCACGTCCATCACACGAAGTGCTGCGAGAAGGTCTCATCTCCATGCCAAGCCATGTGTGAGTCCTTGCCCACGAATCACTTCGATGCCACCAGGTTGACCCTTTCTCCCCTTTACCTTCTCCCTTCAGTTGCCCAACGAAAGACTACATAAACTTTCTTTCCTGTGCTGCAAACGGCAAGTCGCTGCACGTTGATTGCTGTCGAGCGCACCTCGTGCCGTCTAACTGCCTCTACTTCTGTTCTGGCAACCATTTCAAGGTGCTTGTTCCCCGCTTTCACGACGACCCTTAAGGAAATGATGCGGCCTCTTCATCGCGACTGCTTTTTTTACCTGCCGGAAATCTTGAAATGCTACAACACAAACGCCTCGTTGCATAGTTGAACTCTGATACTTAGTAAGGAATACGGACAAATTTTATTCACTTTCAATAGATGGTTTGTCGTCTCTGTGAGTTGATCGACACAGAAATGGTCATTGTTGCAGGCGAAGCCTTTAGGGAATTTCTCTTGAAAAATTTGACCACCCACAAAGGCAAAACATCACAAATTGCACTCCGCATCTGCTCCGAAAGAGCAATGTAAAGCCAAGGATTCGTCGCCTAAAACAGCACAGTCTTTCTTTTAGTTCACGTACAGTGGATGTCATGGCTAAACAGTAGCAGGCCGTATAGAACAAACTGGATTGTGCTGAGACAAAACTGGGCGTGAACCCGTTGTAGCTACTCAGAGTAAAGAGGATTAGAAGAGACCAGCTGAAAAAAGGACGTTTAAAAACCTTTTTTGGACTGAAAACCTTATGGCAAAGGCGACTACCATTGCAAGGAACATCCTGTTCATGTGTTTTTGCTTGTTTACAGCCGCCAATCTCTGCAAAATGGTTCGTAGTTTATGAAAACGTTTATGTCTACCTGAGTGTGAGTTTTTGTACTGCTCGCAACTGTCGCGACCTAAAACGACTAGTAAATTCTGTAACATCCACAAACCCTGCGGACATTGATGGATATGAACACATAGCACACCGTCATACAAACTAAAGGAGCAAAATATTCCACACACAAGATGAAGTAAACGTAGACGATAGGAAGAGTAGTACTCTGTCATAAGTCGATTCGACAAGTATGGGCACATATTGCCGTTGAAAAGACGATGTCCGTGATCCAGAGTCCGGGAAGGAATGAGGCAAGTGAAAATGCGTAGATGATCTTAACCGTGCGTCTTGAATAATTGAAAGGTCAAGCTGCTAGAATGAAGATCGTTTGGCTTTTCGTCCATGGCGGAGACGTTGGAAAGACGGTGAGTCGGAAGCGCTCAAAAGAGATAGCAACCAGAGTATTCGTTGAACACAACGCAAACACGTCCTACACATTGAACGGAATTGCATTTCAGTCGTACAGTAAAAGCGTAGACGGCGCATAGCACTCTTCCAAGTATCCACTCGATGTAAAACGCTTCAAAAATCATGAAAGCGCCCAGTATTGAGCTCAAAGCATCCGACAGAGCCATTGAAGCACATAGCACGTTTGTAGCAGAACGCAAAGACCTTGAGAAAAGTTTGAAAATATCTCTTTGCTTACGGAGTCCGAAGAATGGCAGCGAATACCAAGCCGTTTCCAATGCAAGATAACAACAAAATCGCTGAGTAAACAGTAAAAAAAGCTGCCCAAGTATGCCTTCTAGTAATAAGAAAGCCGTATTCCGTCCATAAGCGTTCGTAAAAATCGGTTCCATTTAGACATTCCTCAATCAACTTCGTCTCGTTCATTGTCGTAAATGACATGATGAGCTTGGCTGCTGCTTTTTCAGATTAAAATGCCGAATAATTGTCCCTTTAGCTACGTGCGGTGAGCGAGCGCTTGGGTGGTCTTCTGTCACAAATACAACGTGTTAAAGTCTCGAGACACCGTCTGCTGAAGTGAACACTCAACACTACGAAAACGATTGTGCTCAATTCCGAATGAAAACAATCCTCTTTTGAAGAGAACAGATTTTGCATTCTGGCGCATCGAAGTTCTTCGCCATTCTTAATATGCGGCTGTCCTTCATGAGCTCTTCCTTTACTCACGATAGTGCGTTGTAGATAGTTTGCAGTCTGACATTAAAAATGCCACAATAAGAAAGTAGAGCTTTGATTGACACTTATTATGAGAATCGTATCTGTAGAACGGCTGTTCGCTCATGGACCATTGCTAATCCCAGCCTAAAATGTAGGACCAAAGAAAAACAACCAGAGCAAGCCTATGCAAATATCGTGAGCTTGGAATATTCTGTCAAAGATGTTGCACTGTCAGAGACAATAATAAAAATGTTTATGATCGCAGGCTGAATTATAATATTGGTTACGTTCACAACATCACAAAAATCACCTTCTTTTTTCTTATCACAATCAGGCGAGCTACACACGCCATTATAATACAAACGCACGCATCCAGAAATTCGCATTGAGCCAATACGTTGGATCGAATTCAGTCTTTTCATTGTCAGCTCTCCTCGTTGCAATCAAGGATTATGGACTTTGTGCCATCTGATTTAAACATTGGTGCCAAAAGAAAAATTTGATCTTCACAGACTGTTGCTCCAGTATCCATGACTCATTTCTTCAGGGGTTTTGTTTAATGACAGAGAGAAAATAGTTTGTTCCTCTCCATGTTGCATCTATGGCATACAAACCGTCAGCTGTCGATAAACTGACCTGGAAGATTCGAAATGAGGAGAAACGCTTGGCGATTAAAAAAGACCCACAACTCAACGCGAATTCTCGAGCAGAACGTAACATGGACAAGTATGAAACGACGAAGAAATCAATGAGAAGGTGAAGGTGGAAGGTGGACGCCCGCAGAGCAACCCGTTCTCTTAGTGCCAGCGCTCCGCTTGCGCACGAGCAAAAAAAAATGCTCGCCTTCGGCTTCTTGCTGTCGCTCGTTTCGAGATAAAAAAACAGATGGGGTGGATGGTGCAGATGGAAAAAATAGTGGTAGCTTATTAGCTCGAGTCGTTTATTGAGTCGTTATAAAAAAAGAAATTTCAATGAAATGCTGACTCCGTTGCGCGCGTCGTCGACCACTGCGTAGACGTTTCGGTCACGACCTAGGTGCTTCTTTGGCTTCAGGATAAACGCGAGATCGGAGAAGCGGTTGAAGTTCGTAGTGCGGCTCTTCGTCCGTTAGCAGTTCGATGCTCAGAATGCAGTGCGCGTTCCTCCAAAGCTCTAGAACAAATTTTTTTCTCCATACTCACCAAATACATTTCATGGAGCATCGCCGGTCTTATTCGTCATGAATATGGCCAAGTCGTGCAGCCCGCACAGCGTAGTTTCTCATCTGCATTAGGAATGTTACGCTAGGAGTAAAATCTAACGTTGAGATTTTACTGTAGATTTGATCGGCGATCCCCGTCGCATCCATCACGTGCGCTTATTGTTAGAAACATCACGTACGGCGGAACATGTCGTGTTCCCTCTAGGCGGTTCCCGGTCGTCTTCGACCACAAAGCCACGTTTCATGATCTCTATTCAAAACTCTAAAGAGAAATTATGGCATCGAAAGATATGCCTCACCGCGGTCGTTTTTGGAGCGGAAATCGGACAGCCTTGAGCTTTTTCCCTTCAGCTTTTTCCCTTCGGGTAGACTCTGTTGCTTTCACTAACATGCATTCACACTTCGTCCCATTCTTCATTGTCGCTGCTAAACACTCGCGGTGTTACTCAATTGTAAGACTTACCGCTTCTCGTGATCAATCTGATAAGCCTTGAGTTTTCACATGGAAGAGAGGTTGCTTCATCATTTGAATGGCGACAGAAATTCTTCTGAAGGGAATCTGCTCTCTGTCTGTGAAGAGTATGCTGCCACTCGTCTAGGGAGTCGCTAAAAATTTCCTCTTCATTTGAAAGCATATGCGATAAAAATAAGGTTACAAAAAGATGGAAACGTAGAAAAGAGAAGCATCCTCAAGGATTGAGTTGTCGATGGAAGAGAGGAAATAAACGCGCCAAGTGAAAGAGGGACGCGCCATTGATCTGTCAGACAGCGAGAGGCCAGATCCTTCTTTACCGGCGACTGACGGCGAGTGTGGCGTAGTAAGCGGCAGCTGTTGTTCACCCCTGCGCCCCCACGCAAAGACGTGCGAGGGAGTGCTTACAATTAGCGGCGGATAATAAATAGAGCAATCGTTGCGACACTGTTCAAATCTCCGAAAACTTTAAAATCCGGTACCTTTGTGAAACTCAAACGCTGTAAGCGCTTTTGGCCTCTGCCTCTTTTTCTCGTTGCTGCTACCATCAGGGGAGAGCAGGCTGTGTGAGCAAATTTTTGACGACCGATCACCGAGTATTTGACTTCACCAAAATCCTCATGCTCCATGCAGGGGTGGGAAGTTGTGAGGATCGTGCACTGACGACTTTTTATGCAAACACAAACACCCAATTTCATTTACGAACGAGGACGTCTGCGAAGATTTGTTGAAGTTGATGAGCTTGGTTCGTCGTCGTTGGAAGAAGTTTGCTTGTTTTTGGTCTTATGAGGATGCTGTTTTACTGCTTGTTGACCTCCCTGACGCAGGGTTACTCACAAAACTTGTCCGTGGCCGATTTCGCCAAAAGTGCTGAATGGATGACACAAAAGTTGCTCCATCATTGGACGGGCAACAGAAATCCTCTTGAAGAGAATCTGCTCTCTATCTATGAAGAGCATGCGGCCATTCGTCTAGGGGGTCAACTAAAAAAACTTTCTTTACTTGAAAGCATTGAACTTAGTGGCAAGGGATGGAAAAGAAGAAAGGAGAAAGAAATAGCCAATGGATTTCGATGAAAGCGAAAAGAGGCGCCAAATGAAAGAAGGGACGCTCCATTGATTACTTTAGTATAGAAAGTTGTGTGAATAATGTGACAAATTCAAGCAAGTTCGTCCCTTAGAGCGCCTGACGGCTTGGAGTCATATGTCATTCGACTCAGCATTGAATGCTGAGTCGAGTAAACATGTTGTTTACCCAAAAGGTAAACAAGTAAACAAGTCGGTAAACAACCCAAATTAGTCCTATTTTCACCCATTTGAAAGAGTAAACAATAAACAAACACCGGTAAACAATAACAAGCGAGTAAACATGTTGTTCACCCCAAAGGTAAACAAGTAAACAAGTCGGTAAACAACCCAAATTAGGCCTATTTTCACCCGTTTGAAAAAGTAAACAATAAATAAACGCCGGAAAACAATAGCAAGCGAGTAAACATGTTGTTTACCCAAAAGGTAATCAAGTGAACAAGTCTAAACAACCAAATTTGGGCTATTACCCTCATTTGAAAAAGATGCCACCCCCTCAAGTATTTAGAGGAACATGCCACCCCCTCAAGTATGTAGAGAAGCATCCCTCCCCCCTCAAGTAGAGAAGCATACCCCCCCCCCTCAAGTAGAGGAGCATCCCTCAAGTAGAGGAGCATGCCACTCCCTGAGGAAGAGTAGCATGCCTCCCCCCTCAAGTAGAGAAGCATGCCTCCCCCCTCAAGTAGAGGAGCATACCACCCCCTCAAGTAGAGGAGCATCCCTCAAGTAGAGGAGCATGCCACTCCCTGAGGTAGAGTAGCATGCCTCCCCCCTCAAGTAGATTAGCATACCACCCCCTCAAGTAGAGGAGCATCCCTCAAGTAGAGGAGCATGCCATCTCCGTCCAGTAGAGTAGCATGCCTCCCCCTCAAGTAGATGAAGATGCCTGCTATTGCAACCCAAATCTAAATGTGAAGAGTCTCGGTAGAGTCTTATTTTGATCTTTTAATCTTGATCTTTTCATCATGAAGGCCTTAGAGAAGAAGCTAGTCTGCCAGGCAGAGAGGTCCGATCCTCTTTTACCGTCGATTGGCGGCGAGTGTGGTATGGAAGGCGTCAGCTGTTGCTGACCCTCGCGCACCCCGGCAGAGATCGTGTGAGTGGCCGCTTAGCAGTGGACAATGAATACAGGCGATCAGCGCGACACTTTTCAAATCTTCGAAAACTATCAGAACCTCTTCGCAGCGTTTATTTTTTCTAGCAGTCGTTTACTTCTTCAACAAAGCACTCAATCAGCATTACAATATGACCGAGCATCAGGAATTTGGTTTTTTCCAAATTGTGATGAAGACGTCCTTCGTTTGTCTCTGCTTACAATCCTCATTCAGATTTTTCTCTTCGAAGCAGTTGAATTCCACTCTGCCAAGCTACACTGCGTCCAAGAAGTTGCACTACGAGAGAAGCCATTATGAAAACGTTTATGCCCAAACAAGAAGCCTGTGTGAATGTTGTGGTGTCAATGACATCGCTACAATTGCTTTCTTTCATACTTCAGTCTTGCGGACTACATCCCCTCTCGTTACAACGCACTTACCAAACCCTTGGTATCCGAGAATGAAAGACGGGTCGAATTCTGATAAGTCTTCTCGCTTCTCCTTCACAAAATGAGAACATAATAGAACACTTTTTCGGTCGATACTTCTCTCCACATAGAAATTGGCCATCAGGTCATAGAGAGGAGCGCACTTTTCATAGTTGTCTATGTTTCCTTCAACGGACAATTGTAGTTACTATGTGAAAGAATGATTTGACAAACCATTCAAGACGATCGCCGCCTGATAGCTACGAATCAGCATTCACGGCTTTTGTCGGATGGATTGCTCCTCTATAACACCCAGGAAACAGTCTTCTTCTCACTCAATATCGCATCTATGGCGTACTAACCGTCAGTTATCGACAAACCGACCTGCAAGATTAACGAAATGATCAAATGAAAGCAAAGTTGTAAACACGGGTTAACGAGCAATTTTTGAAGTTGAAGACGAAACGTGAACGGAAAAGCAAGGACTAAAAAAATCAATAAAGGAAATCAAGGTGAAAGGCGGGTACCGAGAGGGTAACCCGTTTTCTCAACGCCATCGCTCATGCATTGGGAACGACCACACTCGCTTGCTTCTCGATCGGCCTCTTCATGTCGCTTCAGTTGCGACTAAGAAATGCAGCAGCTTTAAAAAAAAGCACAAACGTGAGATTGACTCAGATTCAATGCGCCAGAATTGTGACAAACGGTTTCAATCACGATGACAATTTATGCAGTCAACAATGAACAGCCCAAAATCACGAATGGAGTGAAAATGAGAGCAAGAAGCTTGAGCATATCCTGAACATTGCGTGAGAAAGTCCTCGAATCCTCGAATTCCACCGTAACATTCGATCTTCCATGAATGAGCACCGGGTATACGGCGTGTGTGGAAATTCCACAATTATTGCTACGATTTCGTGCCAGTCGCAAATAACCTTGCTCACCGAAATGTTCACCCCAACTGAAGATGCTTTTTCTACCAATCAATCATTTTCACCTATTCTTCAGGAGCCAAAACTCTCCTTCCATTTCGTCCATACCGTAGCCGACCAGAAGCATCGCATGTTGAAGCTCTTTTCCAGAGTTGTGGCAGTTTTCATCATAAAACACACCTGGAAGCAAAATATTGCTACCTTCTTTTGAACTGGACGAACATACCTCCCTTGTAATCGTAGAAGATACTATGGACCGTCACCGCCACTGGACCGTGCTCCACGAGAGCTTGCTTCAGACCTTCGTCATCGCCAGGAAACACGGTCTCATACCGAACAACGGAGACATTCCAGTCGTTTTTCAGTGCCTCGCAGCGCTTAGGCCAATACCAATTCCAGGTATCGTAGGGGTACACTTCTTCTGAAGCAATAAAACCTGTTGAAGATATGCTTCAAAACAGATTTGACCACACCATTTCTTATAGCGAATTCGAAGACATCTTCCTTCTTGCCAGCTCGACAACTTCCGTCACCTTGTGAGCATTTGATGATGTGGGTGGCTGACAAGGACTCCAAGTGTCCAGTCTGAATGGCGATTTGCGACTCGAGAGCGCCAAGCGCAGCAAAAGTCCAACAAGTACCGCATCGGTCCTGCAAATGCTTTGTTCATCTTTATTGTCACTCTTTCATACGACCACAAGTGATAGCACATGCTGAATCTGAATAAAATTGACAAAGACTCTACCTGGTCTTTGATGGATGTGACTACGCCGTGCGCTCTCCAGTCAAAACTCCTAGGAAGCACTACTTTTCGTCTTTTGGAATGTGGTCGCTCAACATGCGTTTTGGCGTTCAAAATGGGGGCAAAGGAAGTGAAACAAATGACGACAAGTAGAGGCGAAACAATTCGAACCATCGAAGCTGCTTTGATTTATTCCTTAATTCCACGGCTTCTGGCCATTGTTCGCAGCTCAATTCGCACTTTGACCCCATTTTCAGCTTCAAAGATCTTGTCCACCGCAATGTGAAAGCTTTAGCGTAAGGTTTTTCGCTTTTGATTGTCCGAGCCTGCAAGTGTCGCTGATGATTGACTCTTTGCTTACAGCATCAGTCAGACGAGAAGAAACGTTTTCGGTGCGCCGTCTGACTCTCAAAAGCGAATTAAACTCTTTGCACTTATGTTGAAAAGCTGTTCATGCTGGCGACCAAGTCAAAAAAGGTATCACTGGCAAGAGTTTAAAAAAATTAGCATTTTTATTGGATTTCGAAAAGCCTAAAGGCGAGACTAGTAGATACATGAAGACTACTGCTGGAGGATTGGAAGATCGAAGACAACGGTGAAAGTGGGGGGGGAGGGGGCATACTTGCATCCCTATCATCAACAGTTCTTCACAAACTGTGCACCACTGTCAGGCAGCTGAACAGCGGCACATGTCGACATTCTCAAAGGGATTCCTCGCCTGCTCAACATTTCGATAAGGATTCCACGCATCCAGACAACGGCCGTCGCGGGCGCCTTCGTCATGGATGGAATGATCTCCTTTGCAGCAAGGGGTTTTTCCTTTGTCGAAATGCGTCCAACAATGCAACAAACCTGCAATAATAAGCATTTGAAAGTGTGTCAAAATAAAGAAGTCGAAAGAACTGGTGTTGGAGAAAGACCTTAAAAAGCAAATTAAGACCAACCTGTCTACTTTCAAAGTGGTTCTTTCATTAAGAGAGCAGTCGAAAATCTCTTTGGTGGAACATTGGAAAGCGCTCGCATCTACGTCGAGTACGGGGTTCTTCGTCTACGGAGTAGCCTGAAAGTTCACAAATTCGGTTGACAGCAATGAAATCCAAAAGGTAAAAAATTTTGGGGTAGCAAACTGAGAAACAGTTGACAAGGATGCCGATAGATTCGAGAAAAGAGGCGTCCAGGGGAAGAAAGGAAAAACACGCAATCGAGCTGTCGGTGAGAGAAAGGATCTTCTCTTTTTTTTCAATCGACCTCGACTGTGCGTGCCGTGGTGGGCAACTGTTAGTCCCCCCAACCAGTCCCGAGGAGAGCCTTTGGAACCACTATATATAAGTACTAGGGTTGGGAATGAGGCTCAAAAAGTCGGGCTTTCGGGCTTTCGGGCTTTTCGGGCCTTTGGAAAAGTCGGGCTTCCGGCCCGCCCGATTCCCAACCCTAATAAGTACCTCCCACATCACTCACCAAGATGTTGTCCATTTTTTCGCGTCCCCAACCATTTTCTTCTCTGATTTTGATATAAGTGCTCCTCTCCGTCGTTTATTATCAACAGGTTTAAGCAAAATTTCTTAGTGGATAGCCGTGTGCACGCCGATGACGAGCCGATATAGAGTGTTATACAAGCACTCTTTGTTTGCGCACTCCTCGCATGGATGCGGAGCGTTGTAGAAGGCGAAGCGACGAGGCGGGTTGCACCCGCGATACTCCGCCTCAATCAGTTTCTCCATAACCGCATTGAAGTTTTTGATCGGGAAGGAAGGAAGAATCGGATGATGCCCTTCAAAATTCAGCTCGAGCACGACATCTGAACGTTTTTATGAAGATGCAAAAAACCTTTTGTTTTGAAAGTGTCCTCGTGGAGCTTCGTTGCGATCCAGTAACGGTCGTCGCTGGGTGGAATTTTGTTTTCCGGCTGAATGACAAAATCGAAGAAGGTGTCAGGGTTGACGCCTCTGAGGACCATGTTCCTGCAAAGACATAAAGCCATTCAGAGACTTACATGATGTAGCGTGCCATCTTTGGGCAACGTGGGTCCTTGCATTCCTCGCACGCTACCGGTCGTCGGTAACCGTCACGAAGTTGCTGCGGCATCTCAAGAGCAGTTTTGAGCGTACGCTCATTTTCAGTAGAGAGAGTCCAAGCTGAAAGCTACCGTTCTAAGAAACATGAAACAACATCTCACCGGGATTCGCAGAAGAAGATTAGCACGGTGTGAAGGCCGCAGGGCTGGGTAAAGGCTGGGTAAAGCGATCAAGCTTATTAGTACGAACGGCAGAACAGCGCTCGCGAACTCGGCCGCTCTTCTATGGAGTCGGCTAAAATGCCTCGAATCATTGAAAGCAATAAAACCGGTAAAGAATGGGAATGATAAGAAGGTGAATGAAAAGTAAGACTAAACCACACGGATGCCGCCGTCGGAGAGGAAAAGCGCGCCAACTGAAAAGACAGACGCGCGATTGACCTCCAAGACAGAGAGGCCAAGTCCTCTTTTACAGGGGGGATTGACCGCGTGCCGGCTGTGGCAGGCGCCTGTTGGCGTCCCTCCCTTGACCGGCACAGAGACAGGGAGAGTGACACCTTGGCAGCTGATAGTGAGAGGAGGCAGGCGTCGCGGCACTTGTCGAAAAATCAAAAAAACTTCTAAGTTCAGTCGCTAATGTTGGCAACTTTCGTGGCAAAAACTCTACTTGGAGACTTCATTCACGGTCGACAAGTCACAAGCCGTTAGGATTATGAGTGTATAGAAAGCGAGAACAACAACAAATGCAAAGTAATAAAACACGGTGTCAGGTCTGCCGTTCGATTTACCGATCGTCAGCACCGGATAGACAGCATACTTGCCGATTCCACAGTGATTGCTTTGGTTGCGCGCGAGTCGTAAGTAGCCATTTTCACCGTAATCTTCACCCCAACTAAAGCACTTGTTGTCAATCGCAAAAATTTAACCTGTTCTTGAGGAGCCAGTATTTTTCTCCGTATTTTTCCTCTCCATAGCCGACTAGAAGCATGGCGTGATTGAGGTTAAATCGCCAAACGCCTTCACAAGTTTTGTTATAAAAGACACCTACAAAGGAAAATGTAGATGGTGGGAAATATAGCAAACCTCCTCTGTAGTCCTTAAAAGCCACGTGCACAACAACGACGATCGGTCCATGATCAAGAAGAGCGCGAATTAGAGTCTCCTCATCTTCACGATATAGCATCTTGTAGCCGACGACCGAGACATCCCAAGTATTATTACGAGCATCACTACTCCGTAGGTAAGCCGTCTCTGATGCGATGTACCCTTAAATATTTTCTCAATAGAAGGCATTCTTCAGACTAAAGTCAATCCAAAAAAGCTCGAAAAAAATTGTCTCGTCTTTGTCTTTTCTATGTTTCAGCCCGCCTCTCACCGTTTCTCATGGCGAAGTCGAAGACATTTTCCGGAAATGCGCCATCACAACCGTCTCTTTTCGGCGCGTTCCTGATCATTTGCGCGACGGACAAGGATTCGAGATGGCCGGTGAGAATGGCGATTTGCGATTCGAGAGCTGCGAGTCCAGCATGAGCCCAACAACTACCACAACCGCTCTGAAAAACAGTTTGTTTTTCAAATGTTTGATTCTGATATTCACAGGGTAAAAATTCGGCTCACTTGATTCTTAACAGATGTGACGACACCGTATTGACGCCAATCGAAACTTTTTGGAAGCGAGGGAGGTGAGCTTCGAGGGAAACGAAGCCCAACTAGAACAAGAACGACAAAAATGATAACACTGGCAAAGAAGACCAAGTTACCACGAGCCTCGAGCATTGCAATGCCATAAAATGAGGTTGTTTCTGCTCATTTCGCTCTTTTGGCTAACAACTTCATTTGCACATTTTGATGATTCGCACTGTTGCAGTTGTGATTTCGACGGTGAGAAAAGCTTCACTTAAACGGTGTGAATTACAATATTATTCAAGGCCCCCCTAAGCCTAGGCTTAACGAGACTGACCGGGCCTGAGGAAGTCAAAAGCTGCCAATTATCCCTATGCATGGGGCGCTGGGAAGAGCATAAAAAATGCTGCAGAATGAGACTTTAAGCGCCTGAAAGGATAGGAGGGCATCCTAAAAACGCTGCTGAGGATGTCTGGATCAATTATGCCCACCGAGTGGTCAAGCAGCTCACAGGAACGCTCCAGGATTTTAAAAATAAATATTTCTACTCTTAGAAGTTCTGTCTGTGCAAAAACGATTTCAAGAAACAAATCCTGGACCTTTCCCATGAGCTGCTTGACCACTCGGTGAGCTCTCCGGTCATGGGGCAATGCAAGCGTGATGAGTTCAAGTTGGGAGAAAATCAAGTTGAATGAACAGCGTTTCAGTGGATTTTCTCCTTCAAATGGCGGTCTCGGTTTCGTTTTAATTGTGAATTTGCGCAATTCTATCGCTGCACGGCTCTTTTTTTGTTACCGGTGGGTTTGACCCTCGTGCTGCAGAGCCTGAGCGACGTTCCCCTCGGTTTTTGCTTCGAACCGGAAACTTACAAAAAAAAGAAGCCTTAGTAGCCAAGGTGACAATGAAAGATGGACCTTGTTTGTTGAAGAAATGCCTGAATTCTTTTGTTTAGGGTAGTCGTGACCAGAAGCTTTTTTCTCTTCCAAATACTTACTAAATCCTATGGCTTCCGGTCATTGTTTGCAATCCGCACTTCGACCCTACCCATCAGCTCCAAAGAGGCTCGACGCAATATGAAAGTTTATGACAGTAGAGGGTGTTCGTTAGATTTTAAGCGCCAGTAACGCCGATGATGAAGATT
>JAQIXL010000679.1:0-26630 GCA_034700245.1 Poikilolaimus oxycercus | reverse complement strand
ATCCACGTTACCGTATGCGTTTTTCGCTTCAGGACCCCAATTTTGACCTATCAAGTATTTGACCTATCTTCCCTTGCCGACTTACCCTCACACGCCGGAGACCCCCTCCACGACCCCCTGCCCACCTCTGGTTTCAAGCCATTTATCTTCTTTTATTCGTCATGTCAAATATGTGCAAGAAACTCCCGTCAAAGCTGTAAAAGAGAGGAAGAGAAGAGGAAAACAAGAACACTTGGAATGAACAAATAAATACTCTTCGGTATGGAAACGACGTCAGTGTCAAAGGAAAAGAAGAAGAAAAGCAAGGAAGGGAAGGAGCCATGAAAGAAAGAGGACTCACGCGGTTGTAAAAGCCACAACATGGAGAGTGAATGCAAGGCAGTGAAAGGCATATTCGCTTGTTCAATATACACAACGAGAAGGAGAAGAAGACGGCGGAATCAGATGTGAAAGCTGCGCATTGAAGAGGGGTTACGACCTGTGTAACGAGAGAAGGAGCGGAAGACATGTCTCTCGTACGAGAGAGTATTGCAGTCGAGGGCAATATTGAAAATTCAAATAGAAAGTGAGAGACTATGTTGCATCGTCACAGTGCGGATAACAAACGCCGACGTCAGGTTCCGAGAGATACGGGAGCACACGTGCCTTCTCGGGGAAATTGTTTCCACCCGAGGTTTCAAAGTCCGAGAGCATTTTTCGAATCTGGAAAGAGATTCTCTTGCAATGAATCCGAACCTCAGCTGCTGTGATTTTCTTTTCGGGTCGCATGGGCCAGCCTCGAAGTCCGTTTCCACACGCCGATGGGTCGAGAACATTCTACAATAGAGTCTTGAGCATTGTAAATGGGTAGTTTGTCCTTTTTCTGACTAGTTTTGTGTGAGTATGTGAAACGATAAGAAGAGAACAGCCGGTGCAATGCCTCACGGTTCCCAAAGGTTGTGATCCGGCCATTCGTGAAAGAGCATGGTTTTACCGTGAAGGGACTCTTCCAGCCGTCTTGTCCAACTTGTTGAGCTTTCCATCCGTGGAACATAAAATCGTGCTCGCACCATGCGTCTCCCGTCAAGAATCCATCTCGAACCCAGCCATGGCCACGTCGTAGAATTCGAATCTTCCCCGGCCATAGTCGAGTAGCGCCTAGAAACGAAACCTCGTTAAAACTTTTCGTGCTGTTTGTTTCGACGTTGTCCCACATGCAGACCGGAGCACATGGTGGAAACAACCAATTTGAGGGAAAACCGGAAAACCGACCGAGATAGACCTTCACGCAGGTGACGTAGGCCATATAGGTGTCATAATCAGTTCCCTTGTGCCAGATTTCATCACAGTTTCGAATCTCCTGCTGCGCGTCGGGCAAGACAGTCTGGAGAACATGAATCTGCAGATAACAAACAGTTCTGGAGAAGTGTGAAGAAAGCTCTTACTTGAAGAACACCGTTATCGGCTCCATTCCAATTTGATGGCTGAATATGTTCCCAGTCGGCCCATTTCTTGAGGAAATTCATAGAGAAAGCCGAATTTCGAACCTAAAGAGAAGAACTTTTGGGGAACAGAGAATGATCTACCAAATAGTTTCCCGATGCAATTTCCCAATTGAAAAACCGCTCATAGAGGATGAGGTCGACACGATCGTCAATCCATTCCTCGATGCAATGATTGGGATTCACGACACCCGTATCCGCGTCGAGCACCAGCATCCAGTCTGCATCTGCCAGATACACGGATGCTGCACAGTGTTTCTTGAAAAATAGCTGAAATCTTGGTTGCTGAATCCAAAACAAGACGTCCGCACCTGTTTATTCTTATAGCAAGCCTGATTCACCCGTAGATCCTCGTCCAAGTCGACAAACACCGTCTTGTAATTAACCGTCTTTAGGTAGCAATGCAAGGAGCTCTGAGCCACTTTGTAGTGCCTGCACAAAATGGGTCCATTTGAAAGGAGCGAGGAACACCACTCACGTCTTCATGCTACTTTTCACGTAGGCGACAAAGACGACCACTTTGCCGAAGAGTGGCGGGCAAGTGGACATATTCTGTCTCCTGGGGTACTCCGTCTTCCGGGTTCTCCCGGAGAGATCGATCTGCTGCATGTGAACATCATGTCCGCGATGTCCGACAACATCCACGCCAGATGTGCCTACAAATCATTGTCGATCTATTCGTCTCAGACACAACAAACCTTCAGAGTCGAGTCTCTGAATTGCTGAAGTGGAGAATCGAGGTGAAGCGGAGTAGAGATGGATGCAGACGAGGACAGCGATGCCCGTGCACACGGCGACGAGCCAGCGCTGTGATCGCATCCTTTCGCGCTCTCTCTCACACTCCAATCGTTCGCTCGATGAAATTCGCTACCGCATCATCGTTGAGTAACCTGAACGTTGATGTTATTTCCAACAGCTTCAACCGGAAACCCGCAAAAGACATCCGCGCCAAAGAGAGGGAGGAGGAGGAGAAGGAGTGAAGACCTAACTGGGAGTCGAGTGGTCATCGATGCCCCGACCGGCGCCGCCGCCGCCGGCGTTCCCCAGGGAGGAGCGAAGAGTTGGAGAGCGAGTAAACCCCCCTTCTCCATCTCTTCGTCCTCCTCCTCCTTCTATGTCCGAGACACACACACAAAAAGGCAAACACGCACTCAGAACACACCCAAGCAGCTGGTCGCCACCGACGAGGTGAGAGAGTCTGAGGGTCAAAGTTGTCGTTCGAGACGCCGCCGGGCTGGCCTCCGCCCGCCGCGCGATCAGCCCCCGCCTTCTATCGCCGCCTTCTTCGATGTCGTCGCGCGCTTCTCTTTTTGCCGATTCGCTTCTTCCCCTAGCGCGCACCGTTAAGTCGAGCGCAGGACCGACAGACAGAAAGGAGATGGTGCTGAGGAACAACACGCACAGACGATTCGATGGTATTGTTGCGTGATCGAACACGAACGTAATCACACGCGCCGGGGACCTCCCCTCTCTTGTCGGGGGCCCCGGCCACTCGGTGGCGCCTTGCGCGTGCGCCAGCCTAAACAGGATTTTCAACAGGTTTCCGCCTAGTTTTTGCGCGCTGCCCAGCGGTTGGAGACCGCAGGGCACAAGTGGTGATGATGTTGTGGCGCGCGAGCGAGAAGAAGATGCCAAACAAGCGATTGTTTCCCTTGTTGACGCAACCTCGACGGAGTCGTCTGAACTCCCCGAGGGGAAATCTCACTTTCGTCGCTTTCCCATAAAAATGTTGGGAAATGAAGAGCATCAGGTGTTGAGAAGATGGCCAAACTGGAAGGGCCGCAGGAAACAATGCGTGTGGAATTCTTTTAGACGCCTTGTGATTCATTTTGGAAGCGAAACGCTTCAGGCAATGCATTTGTCGCATGAACAAAAGGAGAGCGAACGATCATTCATTGGATTCGTTTCACGAAGGTCGACCTCTGAAGGTTCCGCAATTGCCAAGTCAGAGCGGTCAAACCATTTTCACGCCAAAAATGCACCTGCCCATGTGTCGAGCTTCGGAGTTTGAAAATGAAATTTCGCCAAACTCTTTCAGGCGTGCTGAATCATTGAACCACGGTCACACAAATCGTGCATAAAATCGTGCATAATAATATTTCAGTGGAATTCTCGAGGAAGAAGTGTAAAATCGGAGAAATTGAAAGAAGAAACTTGGGGGCAAAAACATTCCCATGAGGGGCTGCAAGCGAATGGCGCCTACAAGAGGGTGAGGGTCCTTCACCGTCGCGCTTGAGGATTCTGGCAGAAGAGAAAGGGGCGGGCCAGAAAAGGGGGCAGACGACGATGACTACAATCGCCCTGGTGGATTCCCCTCCTCTAACACGATCGACCTTCACGTCTCGCCAGGCAACCACTTATTCCTCACTTCTTCGAGTGGACCGTGTTTTGTGGTGACCGACATAATCTTGGGCCACTTTCGTGAATCTCAGTTTTGATGCCTCTGAGAGGCGACTCCAAAGGGCAGGCGACAATTCTTCGGAAAACAACGTCGAAAGTCGGGACGACGTCTCTGTTGCATGAAAGACGAACATTGGAGAGTAAAAGCCTAGCGATTAAGCAAAGCTTCAAAAGCAATTGGGCGATTTGCATAAGGAGAAGTTATAATAACCGCGAAAGAGATCTGGAACTCGCAACTTCACGGGTTCGAAGACCGGCGAAAGAGGCAGAGGATGGTGCTTGCACTTGGTGACGGAGAAGACGCAAAGTCGCAGTGGCGACAACGGCCCGGGCGGAAGGCGGCGAGCGGTTCACGCAGCGGTGGCCGAGAGACGGGGCGGAGACCGAGGGCGCCGCGACGCTTGTGGCGGCGAGCCCCCTCTCCACCGCCACCGCGGCGTGAAGAAGCTCTGTGGAAGCTGAGAAGGCGCGCGCGCAGGCGTGGGGATCTCGGTCGATCGCTTACCGCTCTCGCTTCACCGTCGAGCGGCTGCTGCCTCGGACTGTTTGCGCGCCCACGTGAAGTGTGGATACCTTCTCGATGATGGGGGCCTCTCTTCTTCTTCTTGCCGTTTTTCTCTGATCTTTCACTCTCTTCCTGTTTATAACTTCGCATCGCTTTATCGCCTTCAATACAACATTCAAATAACAATTTAGGTACATACATAATAGACTGAGAACTGAAGAAGGAGGGGAGCGTCTGAGTGCTCGACGCTGGCCATTGTGTCCGACGAGGGGGGAGAGATGCAAGAAGGACAAACGAGACAAAGACAACACGCGAAGAAGCATAATTCCTTCGCACTCGCGCGCGTTTTTCGCAGCTCTTTTTGAACGTGTTTCGTGTTTGGCGCAGACGTCTGATGAGAGTGGCGCGGAAGGGGGTCGGGGAGAACGTGCACAGTCTTGTACGGCTTAGTGGCTCTCGACCGAACGACGGACCTTCTTCATGTACCGGTAGCGCAGACAGCATGTCTCTTGAGCGCACTGAACGTAGCCGGGCTTGCAGACGCAGTTCACTGCGTCGCAAGTCGTGGTCGCTTCTGAGTATTGCGAGGCTTGTGCCGGGTAAGAGGACATGCACGAGGGCTGACAGCTCGGCTGGCAGGCTGGCACGCATTGGACAGATTGCTGAAAGTGATAAGGATGTTGTTCGAAGAAGGAAAAACGAGTTACCGAATACTGGATGGTGATCGCGGGTGCAGGCGTCGTTGGGGCAGCACACGGATTGCAGGCTGAAACAGACTCTTTGACCTTTCGAAAGTCTTCTCTCATTGTTTGACTGAAAGTGCACATCGCTTTTCGTGTTGGAGAGGGAGATGCTAGAGATGCGCGAAGCAATTCAGTTGCTCTTTCCTTAGTCGTCTTCACGAAGTGCTCACCACCTTCACTCGCAAAGGCAAACACGCGAACGCTTCGAGTCTTTCACACAATGCGAGAATTTCAATTCGAAATCTAAGACATTCTGTTGTCACAGAATGTGTCACGTTTTCGCGCGCCGTGTTGTGTATCCCTTTTTGTGAAAGTCACAAAGGGAAGATTCTTAGAAAACAGAACCGAGAGAAAGCTTGAAGCTTCTCTTCATGTTGCCTCTCGTAGCAAAACATACCAGGAGCAGGCTGACAGGCGCAGGGGTCGGGCGTCGGCGCCGCTGCAATTCTCTCTCTTAGTGGATTGAAGGCGAGTGTAGGATGAGTGATCCCTAGGCTAAGGAGAAATGCATGATTCTCGAGGGGGTCGCCCTCATCTCGAATGCACCCCACACGCCCTGTGTCTTGGCCAAGCTCCCTTGTTGCCGCAGCAGAGGCGACACATTCCCCATGCCAAGAACGATCAGAGTTCAAGAATGCAGACCTTGGCAGCAAGATGACTGCTGAGGCTGTGGGCAGCACGATGGTTGTTGCTGCTGAGGACAGCACGGATCTTGTTGTTGAACTAAAAACACCACGTTCAGTCTTTTTTTGTAGGGGGATCATGACGTCAGGGCGAAGGGCGGTTTTTTGTGCGACTCGGGAAAGGCGAGGCTCGCCAAACAGAGTCCATGAGAGAATCAGCGAGAGAGATGTGAATATGAGCCTGAGGGCGAGGGGCGATTGCATTTCACCCTGTTACTTTTCTCACTCAAAAGTTAGGATCATTACCTTCAGAGATTTGAACACGGATCACGGTCGGAGGGCAAGGATCACACGAGGGCTGCTGCTGTTGCGGGCAGCAAGGATCTTGCACTGCAAATCAAAGAATCTCTTTTACAATGATGTGTCGTTTTGAGCGAAGGAATGAGAATGTTTGTTGACCGGGTTGGTGGGAGACATGGAAAAGACGCTGGAGGGGAAGGTGACTGACCGGGTTGGCAGGAACAGGACGACTGCTGCTGTTGTGGCTGCGGGCAGCACGGGTCCTGGGCTGCAAGACACTCTCTTGCTCAAAGGCCGTCTCGCATAACACATAAAGAAATGCGGAAGAGCACCTACCGGGAGGACAGCAAGAAGGCTGCGCCTGAGGACAACACGGATCCTGCTGGACTAAAAATGCATGCATAAGAGTTTTTGAGAAGATGCCATACCTGGCTGGCAGGCTGGCTGGCAGGCAGGAGCCGGGGTGGGGGCTTGGACGATCGTCTGCTGAACGATGTTGATCTGGAGGCAAGGGCACACGGGCTCATTCTGGCAAGTGCAGTCTGGCTGCTGAAACACTCAATTTTCGGTAAAAGAATAAGAAAGACGGTATTAGGTGCTGAGCGTTTACTATTATACACTGCGATCAAAGATTGACCTGTTGAACAGGCGGTGCACACCCACACGACGGCTGCTGTTGTTGTGCTTGTTGGCAACCACAGTTCGGTTGCTGCTGAAGCGAAAAATCGTTACTGTGAGGCAAAAGCTCCAGATTATGAAACGGTGCTCAAGATCACGTAGATAGTTATGCGAAGAAGCGAAGTGCACAGACGATAGCTCGATGCAAGACGAACCTGAGGCTCGGCTTGGAGCACCACACAACAGACAGAGCCACAAAAGCCGGCGCTTCCGCAACTTTGTCGCTTTGCACGAATCACGACAGGATCCTAGAATTGTGAACTCGTTGCACGTTCAAAAGATCCTTACAGTAATTGAAAATGTTCACAAGTGAATAAAATGAAATTAAAAAAAAAGATAATACCGCGGCAACGAGGACGGCAACAGCGCCGATGGCAAGAAGGAGACGCTGCATTTTGTGGCTTGGCGAGTGTGAGTGTGACGCACCGGTGATTACGCTCCTTGGACGGTTTTATAGCAAGCTGGTCTCCGCCTCCTCCGGCGCTCTGGACGAGCCGGTCTCCGGTCCCGGTCCGTGCGCGCCGGCGGCGGGGCGGCGGGCGGCGCCGTTGGCGGAGACGCGCGACGAATTGTTTCGGACACTCGAGGCGAATCTCTTCTTCCTCTCTCTCGCTCTTCTTGCCCGGAAAGCTGCCGGAAGAGCGTGGAAAAAAGGGGAGGCGACGCGCCCTCCTCATCATCCAACCTTCCCTTCCTGCTTCCTGTTTGTGAAGAAAAGATGCTCCATGCAAACTCAGAACCAGGCGGCATGGGCGCGCCTCATCGAGAGGGCCAACGTACGATAGACGTGTTCGAGATGTGCATACATGCGCATGCCGCTCTGCACCCTCAGAGTTTTGCTGACAAAAGGAAGATCCTGCAGACAGTCACTGTTTGGTATGTTCTCGCTGACAGTCAAAGAATGCAAACAAGCAACACTCGCGACACCCTCGAGAAACACAAGCAAAGAGATACCTAAAACTTCCTCAAGGCACAGAACTTTCGATTCCAAACCCACTAGGCTTCGGCCTAGAAGGAGTCTCATCACAATGAGAACCCACAGGTGCAGGTTTGTCCATTCAAGGGCCAAAACATGGATGGAAATTTGACACCGACGATTCTTGCTTAGTGCTTTGGTGTTCTTGTCTTGGTGTCCCTCGGTCTTCTTCTTCTCCCTCATTCTTCTTCGTATTTTCTTCGTTCCTCCGTTCGCCTGAGAAGAAGAGGAGAAGGCGAAAAACGAGGCGGAAGAGGGCGTGGAAACGAAAAAGACAACAGGAATTCCCGACGTCGGCGGCCGAGCGACCACTCGCACACCCTCCAACACCTTGGCGGAAGACTTCGCCGGGGCGCTTTTCCTGTTCCAAATCCGAGCGCGCGAGTCTTTCCTCTTCCTCAGGGTGCGTTCTTGAATGCAAACACAACACTCCGAGTCAACGGACAAAAAGAACCACGCTTGGGGTAGTGGAACCCCTGAGGAAGGCAACATTTCTTGCTTCGCCACGTGGACGGAAGGAGACGAGAGTGGATGAGAGCACGCGCGGAGCGTTTCTTTCGGACTGGCTCTTGTGGACAGCCAAATCCAACAAAGCCCTCTCGATGGAGTGTCGCGGAAGCGACAGCTTCCGCAACAGAAAGAAGTGTGCTCAGAACGAATGAGTGATCCGTCACGGTCCCCCTTCAATGTTCTTCGATGCGTTTCAAGACTGAAGAAAGTGGCGACGACGTAGATGAAATTGCAAGTTTGCACTTCTTACGAGAAGTGCTACGTCGTAGCAGGGTCTTGCGAAAGAAACAGGGGTGAACAAGTGCGCGACAACGGATCTCTCTCCCTTTCGAGGAGAAGGGAGAGGGAACGATGATGGACATTCCCTCTCTCGTCCCTTCGACGAGTCCTCTTGACCCGTATCCTCAATGCTCTCACATATATAGACCCGAACACACAACAGAGACCCAAAATACGGGCCGACAGTACTAAAACAGGCTCAACGATGAGCATTCTTCTACCAATTTCACTCTTTCTAGCTGTCGCTTCTATTTCGGCAGAAAAGAATGAGACGACTGCTGTGAGTCGACGTGTTATTAGAATTTTTCTTTTCTAGTTGGCCTTGCACTCTTCTGTAAATGACGGTATTGCGCGGCCCTCATCTTCCACCGGAGTTGTACTTCGAGCTAAGCGACAGTTTGGTGGATTCGGCGGCGGTTGCTGTACATCGATGATTACTGTCTGTTGTCAGCAGATGATCCCTCCACCAATTGTACGTTCTTGCTTTGATTCCATCGATGTTTGAAGATTGTCATGCCACCGCCAATCATTTCGACTTGCTGCTCATGTTGCATGCCGGTAAGGAGTTTCTGTCAAGGGCCTTATGTTTTGTAATCTCCAAAACTTTAGGTGTGCATGCCGATCTGTCTCGGTAGATGTGGTGGTATCGGAATCGGCGGAATCGGAGGAATCGGCGGATTCGGCGGCTTTGGTGGTGGTTTTGGCGGTGGCTTTGGCGGCGGTGGGTGTGGCGGCGGCTTCGGCGGCTTCGGCTTCGGGCGCAAGAAGAGAGAGACTCTTCTGCGACGAAAAGCACCAGCTCTTACTTTCATGGCGAACATTGTTTGAAATCGTTTTGAGTTTCTGCTTCGAGTGTTTATCAATGCACTGAAGAGAGTATGTTTGCTGCCCGTTGAACACCTCCTCATTCAACGGTGCCTATTGAAGATGGTGTTGTTCCTTTCGCATGCGTGGAATAAAAGTCCTGAAAGCATTAAGGCGAACAAAAGTCAACCAGACAAAAAGACGAAAAGCATTCGCGGAAGAAACGTGGAAAATAAGAGACAAAGGAGAAAGTGTTGCAGGTTTGCGACGCATTTTCTGTCAGCCGCGAACCCCGAGTGCATACGATAGTCCTCGCCTGTTGTGTGTGGGTCACACTCCATTTTGGGATCCCTGATGATTATGATTATTGAAGCCGTTTATCGGAAACCCAACACAGTTGAGGATTACACCAACGGCAAAGAACCAAGAAAGGCAAGAGTTACAGACAGAGAGAAGAAGACAAAGTTACAGGATGTAAGAGAGTATGAGAAATAAAGAGAGAAAAACAATGCAAGAAAAGCCCTCAAATATACTCAACTCCCAGAAAACGCTCAATTTACAGAATGAGAGACGTTGATGAGAATGACAGCTATGTCCAAATCCGGTTAGGTGTGTTATTTCAGCGTTATTGTCCCCTTCGCAAGTAGCCCGACTAGCTACGATCTCATACCATTGTCAACTTTAGCCAACTTTGTTCGATGAATATCCGTTTAGTGAACATTTTCTTCGCATTCTGTTTTGAGGTTAAAGCAAGTCTCACGAAAATGTTTTCGACAAAGCTCACATATTTGCCAAGTTTTTCGGTCCCCGTACTACGTCGAAGAAAAAAATGTCTGATCGCTGAGATCTCAGCGAAGGAGGGCGAGGGGTCGCAGCGATCGAGATGCGGGTGGCTTGCAGGGAGAACAGGTCCATACCGACGCTTCCACACGCTTCTCGGTCGGGGTCAAAAACAGCACGGACAATGGCGGCGAGAGAAGGAATGACACCGGGAGGAGTGACACGGCCGTCCGAGACTTCGCCGAGGCGGCCCTGTCCCCCGTCGCCACCCCGCATGGCTACTTAAGCGGCCGAAATCGTCACTCAGCGACAGCTCAATGGGAACGCACAGCCGCCGGTGCAATTTTTCGCGCCCTCCCCTCACTCACCTTCTCCCTTCTCCATTTGCTCACCCGTCCATTCTTTGATTCAGACCGTTTGATGTTCGATGTTGTCGTGTTGGTTCATCGAGATTCGTGGATTTCGTCTTTATTCCTTTCTTAAAATTTCGTGTTTCAGTTATGCGTTCAGCGGTTCCACTGGCACTATTAATTCTCACTCTTGGTGTCAAAGCTAATTCAGAGGTATTTAATTCATCTTCATAAAGCTCTGTTTTTAAGAACAATGGCACAATTTTGAGTCGAGCAGATTTGCTGAACGAATCACTGCGAGCACTTCAGTCGGCGTTGATCAGAAGAAAACGGCAATGCTGCGGTGGCTGCCCCATGCCAGGCTATAACATTTGCAACTGCGGCTGTCCAGCACCACAGCCACAACCTTCACAATTGGCAGCCCTCGGGCCCACGATATCGGCCATCAATTCTCCGCAGCCACAAGTGATATTTCCAATCTGAAATACGTTTCTCAAGTTTAAGGCGATCTGTCCAGCGGTATGCCTGCCGATGTGCACAAACGCTTGTGTCACAGCGGCCTCCGCTCCACCACAGACCATCATCAGCATTCCAGCTCCTCTACCGCAGCCAACCTGTGTACAGGTTTGTCGTCTCGTCTTGCTGAAATGAAGACTTTAGGCTTGCATGCCAAAATGCGCACCAACATGCCTGAACTCGGTGCAGGTTCCGGTAGGTTTGTCTGGTCGGATGCCCATCACGAACCGTTTTGAGATGCAACAGACCTGTATCAAGCAATGTATGCCGGCGTGCCAGAACGTGTGCCTTCAGCAGTATCAACCGCCGCCGAAGATGATCCCCGTGGTACGCCTTCTTGAACGAAGAGTTGGAACCTCTTTGGGGAGCGCTTCCAGATTCGGACCTCATGTATCAAGCCGTGCTTGCCCGCCTGTCAACCGCAATGCATCGAGGCGGTAACATGCTCGAGGTGCACGAGGGATTGTCCTTCGACCTGTCCCGCTCCGCCGACCTGCATCGAAGCGTGTATGCCACGGTAGAGCGCTAACCGACTGATGAGACAAACAAAGTTCAGGTGTCTCCCGCAATGTCTTCAAATCGTGCAAGCCTCGCCAGCGATTATTTCAGCGCCACCACCCGCACCAATGCCGCCCCCGCCACCACACGTCCCCGCACCGCCACCGGTGCAAATCGCTCGCTGCGACGTCTCTTGCATGCCCACATGCTCGTACGTTGAACTTTAGGCTTCCCAGCATGATTCTCAAAACTTTCAGGCCGCAATGCGTAGCGAACATCGCGGCTTGTCCGAAGCAATGTCTGCCGATGTGTACTAAGTGAGTCCCTCGGTCTCCACCTTGAATGCCCTTCTCTAGAGCATGTGTCCAACAATACTCGATCACCCGCACTGAACCTCATGTCGACTATAACGACCCGCAATCGAATTCCATCGACGACTCGGCCGATGCGAGTTGTCCGAACCCGTGCCGGCCCTTCTGCACGCCGAGCTGTATAGCCGCGGGTGAGTCCTCCTCGGACTGAGACACGTACACTTCCTCATCCGGTCAACCCGTGACTTGCTAGTTCCTCCTCGCACTGTACTTACCGGTTAATGGTTACGGAGAGATAAAGAGGCTATACGCACGACTTTCGCCATGCACGAAACAATGTAAAGAATGAGCTCTTCTGCAACACACTTTTTTCATTTCAAACTGCTTTAGTTTCATAATGGGAATTTTGGAGGCAAATGAAAGAAGCTGTACGTTGGCAGTGTTGAAAGTTTTTGTTTGCAGCCCCGCTGACAATCGCAATTCCACAAGAATCAACACCATTGACTATTCCTTGTGGAGATCCATGCACTTGCATGCCGGGCTATGTGGAGTGCGCGCCCGGCACGTGTTGTCTGCGTTACAAGAACATGGCCGTTCGTTTCTCCAAGTTGGCGGACAAACTTCACAGCCACATGTATCAGTGAGTGAATTTGTTAAGTCACCGAGAGTTTTTAGAAACCCTCAAGTCATTGACGGTTCGAATGATCTGACGTCGCAACAGATGGGCACGAATATCATTCACGCTTCGGAACCAAGCGATTTCCTTGGTGAAGAGCGAGAACATCTTCCTCACGAGTACATGCCGCCGAGTGCCACGCCGGGTGCACAGGAGCATCATGTCGAGCAGCCACCGCCACACTTTGCTCGATTTGAGGCGTTTAGACATCCCGGCAGGCACGGTCTGCCCTATGAACATCAACCGATTGACTATCACTCACTGAGAGAGGAGAGTGCCCTCCTTACCGTTCAGCCAAAGAGACGCAAGAGTTGGAAGGCAAGGAAGCCTATCCTTCGGCGATAAGTTAGCTTCTTCTCCATACAAATGTGCACTTTTCCTCTCTTGAATTTGCTCATCTGCCGTGCATAATAAAGACTTCTATGTCTGTCAGTGGGGGGGTTTGGAAGGTTCGAATTGTTTCTACTCGATCGACTTTCATGCACTGATTGCACCATCTATCAGCCATCAAGTTTTGGGTTGATGGATGACTTCTTTGTTGCAGTTGATGCAATGAATCACTGTGCGTAATTGTGCGAGACAGTTTGAACAATCCGCTTTTTTCCTCACCCCACTTCAGAGCTTCAAGAAACAAAATGTATCAGGGCTTCAATGAGAGCCGCCAGTCGTCTGCTCAGCTCGTGGGGTCATGCCGGTGTCTCCAACTCCGTCGTGCCTCCAGTTTGAATCTGCGCAATTGGCGATGTTTTCGGGGAACACTTGAGTCGACATGCGTTTTCTTTGGAAAAGGTACCGCGTTGACAGATTTAGCGTGAAAGATTCGTTTGCTGGAAAACTGCTTGCTTGGCCTTCAAATCGAATGCGAGCGACCTACAGAAGAACCTAGGAGAAGAAGAAGCTAAGCACGGCGGAAACGGAAGAACGTAAAAGTGGATCACCCCTCCTCGCTGCGGGATCCTTCCGCGCCGTCTGGAGACGACATCTGGCACAAAAAGAAAATAACGAATGGACACCGTCTCCCGCAGTTAGGTCTAGAATTCGGTCGGTGGAAAAGACGAAAGCGGTGTTCGAAATTCGAAACTTGAAAAACGTCTCACTCCATCCCGATAATGAAAGAACACAATTGGAGGTGGTTCCGGTCGTATTTCAAAATGTTCTCGGAGGATCTGAACAAAAACCTACAACCGTCCCCATTTTGTACATTTAAGGCAATTCGACGACCACGCTGCTCAGTGGACAGCATTGTTCCTCTGGAGAATGGTCCACTACCCGCTTATTATATTCTGCCTTCTTATTCGAACAACGGCTTCGTGCATCGCCAGTGCCGATGTGAGGACACCGATTGCCAGTAAGTTCTTCCATTCTTTCCGGTGGGCGAATTTGAGATTCTTGTTATGCCCTCGGCCAATTGGACCAAAACAAGTATTTGAAAGTCCTTAGCGCGCAATGTGACTGTGAGACAAAGAAACGGTGGAGAGATCTTCGACCGCATTTCTAAACCCGTCAATATCTCCAAGTACTGAGCAACACATTATGAAAGTAGAGCTTGCGCTAAAGGTAAAGATGGCGCTTGAAAAGCTTTGGGTTTCTGGGAGCTTTCAAAACAAAAATCTATCACAAAACTCGGGCTCAAACTTGCACGGCGCTTTGAGACCACGCAACCAAAAAAGCATCTCGCCAGTACGTTCTGAATATTTTCTGTCTTTTCTAGAGTGCGAGAGAATTGAGGCTTATTGTTAGTTGTTTCACATTTCAGCCTATAGGATACGTTTGGCGAATCTACGGGCCTTTCATCGTTTTAGAAAATATCTTTCTTGCCGTTTTAGTCTATTTGTCAAAAAGGCGAACAAATCTCAAACCTTCATTATCATCAATCATTGCAGTGAACTGTGTATCATGCACCGAGACGGCGGTGACGCTGACACCGCCGACGGGAGGTGGCGTGTGGCAGGACCCGACAACGTCGACGATCGACGGCTGCAGAGTTTTGAGTCTCGGATGCATCCCAGAAAATGGAGAAGTAGCGTCCATTCTAGTACGGCTTTTTCTTGTATCCTCAAAAAATGTTTAATTTTAGGTCGGCGGACTCACCCTCATGGATGGCAGCGGGCCTGACGAAACTGCAACAGCATCTCTCACTTGCAACACAGCCGAGCAATGGACATTCAGCGGAAGCGTTGTTACACAGGTTCAGTGTGTGTCGACGCCTAGCCAATAAAACGTGCAAATTGAGTTTGAGAAAAGTGCTCAATGACTATAAGCTTTTGTCTTTTCTGCTGAAGCACGTTTGCGTAGCACTTTGGCGAAGGTGATACACAGCAGCGGAAATCAATACAGCAGGAAGAAAAATTCGATTGACGGTCAAAGCCAATGAGAAGTTTTATTTGGTGTATTCAAGTTGCCGAGTTATTTTGCCTCGCAATAGCCATGCCAGCCGCCTTTTTCCGTGGCGCATGAGCCCCGTGCCATTTTACAGCTGTGACCACGGATTTCTTGGCAATATTTTGGCTGTAGCTGATGACACTCTAAAGAATGTAAGTGATAGGCCTGTCACGACCAGGATTTGGAATGGACAAACCGCTCAGTTCAGCGAGTACAGCAAAAAGTTGTCAGCTGGTTTTGAGCTATTTTGTGTGGAAATTTGATGCGAATTACCGATTCAACGGTTTTACCGAAATTCTTTCACATGTTGATTTGGTCCGTTTGTATAGACAATTCGCGTTTCTGGATTGATGAGCCTCACAACGGACGCAACGGAGAGAAGTGGTTAACCGTTAACCTCCAAAAGGCAGAGTTAATCGTCAAAAGTGACAAAAGTGCGTTAGTGGAGGAATATACCCTTAGTCTACCGGCATAGAATCTACAACACCCGAGAATGACTTCGACAGATTTGCGGGTTTTGATCGGAAGGCACAAAAATTCAGCCGGATGCGGCAGTCTACTTCCCAACTCTGGTCGCAACTAACTCGCTGGGCTTGTATACCATCGTACTGGTTGTCGACATCCCCCGTACGGTCCTGTAAAACAACTGCTTGAAATTCCAAATGCAGAATTGTTCGTGAGACAATTCACTCACTTTCCGGGTTGTTTTTGCAAAAGCCAATGATTCCAAGGTAGCAGCTTTGCTCCTTATTCACCACGCACACTCCACCGTTGTGCGCACGGCAAACAGTATCGTGTCTCGTGATACAGTCTAAATTCTAAGCCGATTTGAGGAATTCGAGATTTATTGCGATGCTTACCAGAGGTGTGCGTAAGAGATTTTGGCCGGTCCGTAAAACGTAAAACCGTAAAACCGTTAAAGGCCCCGAAAATCGTAAAACGTAAACGTAAAACGTAAAATCTGAAAAAGACAGCATATGGTGGACTTTTTTCTCTCTAGAGCCATAAAATGCTTTTTGGGACTGCTCGATTCATAGAAAAATGATCATGGAAGTCCAACTACGGCCGTTTCTGACACTGATTGTTTTCGCAAAAAGTTGTGAAGGAGAACAACAACGAAAGTAAAGTCTAGAATTGGCTAAAAATTCATCACTTTTGGCACAGCTTTCTCAAGAAGACGATTAATTCCGACAATTTATCGGCAAAAGGTTCTAAATTCTGCTAAATTCAGCTCCTTTGCAGTCATTTAGGGTCAAACTCGCTTATGGATTTTTTACGTTTTACGGGTCTACTTACGGAAAACGTAAAACGTAAGAAACCGTAAGTAAAAACCCGTAAAATCCGTAAAACGCACACCTCTGATGCTTACATTAGCAGCAAAAAAATAAGCACAGCAAACCTTGGCGGGATTTATAGCCTCCTCGCACGTAAAAAGGCACTGCAGCGCCGCATCTATACTCTAGCACAGAGGTCTTCGAAGGAGAAATACTTTAAATCTGTACCTATTTGAGCGAATCCAGGTGAAGAGAAAAGAAGAAATCCAAGAAGGACAACGTGACGAGCACGCATCGTTTGTTGTCAGCAAGGGATACGAAGTTTCTCTCACGCATTTCGCTTTGTAATGGTCCGTCTAGGCATTTATGTGCATCATAATGTCATGGGCGTTTCTTACACTGAACATTGATTGACATTAATTCAAATTAGCATTTCCTCTATAAATTTGTGTTGCCTTTACTAAATGTCCAGCGTCTGATCCTAATGATAAGCTAATTTTCTTCTTCTCTAGCAATGTACTTTAGATGCAATCAATACTGATCATACTAGCCGAGAGCAAGTTAGTTAGATTTCTCATAAGGAACACAAACGAAATGGCACCGCGGCATTCTTCCTTGAGAGGTCTTTGGCGCTTCCAGCGGGTGAGTGACGGAGCTTGTTGACCCAACGAGAACAACATGTGACGGAAAAATAAGCCCTCCCTCTCTCTCCCGGTCAGTGCGCTGTTCGCGTGCCTTCTCGCGTGGTTGCAATAACGGAGCAACACCTCTGTTGAGCCACGCGCTCTCTTGATTTTCTATATAAAGTTGAAGCTGCCTCTCAACTTCAACCCCGAATCTATATTCGAGCGCAATGAATCCCACAAGTGACGTAGAAGTTGTCGACCCAGAGTGCAACGCCAGCTCGGCAAACATGGACAGCCTTTGCTGCACAGGTTTGAAACTTGTTAACTTCTCTTGATATGAATAGACTTAGGCTCAGCGACCAAACGAGCGGCCAGCAAAACAAGGGATCGCATCTTCGCAGCTGGTTCCCTCTCGAGTCAACTCAAGTGCAAATCCTCTTTGAAGCGCAACAACCGGTGCTGGAGGGACCTCTATCAGGAAGGTGAAGAAGCTGGCAAGAGAGTCAAGGCTGCTCGCTGCACATACACATTGCTTGTTTCTGTCAAAGACTTCCATATTTAATTACCGGTCTTGATTCCCTTACAAAATTTTCCCTTAATGAATGATCTCAAATAAACTTTATTTCTTTAACTTGTGCATTTCACTAGAGAGCAGGCAAACAAAGGAAGAACATAACTATTCAGTAATGAGGCACTGCACACGAGGCATTGAGCTAAACGCTTTGACTCAATGTCAATAATGTGGCCTTGAGATTCTCCAAAGCTTTCAGTACCGAAACTTTTTCGCTGACTGAACATAAGGCAAGTAAATACATAGAAACTGCCAGAAATTTTGGACGTGGTTTCTTTCTAGAAACCAAAGGATTAGAGAATTAAAGATCGGCACATGAGAAACATACGCTGTGTTCGCCAGCCGTGACGAGAAAGCACGTGAAGCATGCGCTGGCGTGGCAATCTCTGGTTTCTAAAGAGCGCGAGAGTTGTTTACGCAAACACGCGCGACCTCACATACTGAAAACAGAGCAGTTTCAGAACGGACCACTCACTTCCTACCTAGTTCAGCTGATTGTGATGCGAAGCGATAAGTGCGACGCACGAGAAGGCGGAGTGCAACTGACCTTGCTAATGATGCTTTGTTTTCATAAAATTGTAAATAGCCCTTTTTGGTAGGAGACACGGCGGTGAATCAGCATGACTTTTGAGCTCATCTGGCTACTTTTTTTGGAAAGCATCGCGGCGGATTGCTTGCTTCTCAATAAGCAATCAAATCGAAACGAGGCGAACGAAACTCTGTGGGAAACCTGAACCAGCAATGCGCGAGAAGGTACGTGAAGCATGCGCTCTCACAATCTTTGATTCCTAGGGTGCGTGAGAGTTGTTTACGAGAAACGCACTCCTACGAGAAGGCTGAAAACATTCAGGAATTCCCGCCCACTCCTAGTTCAGTTGCCATGCTGCAAAGCAATTCCTATTTCGCACGCGCGAGTGTACCATTGGTCTCTGGACAATAATTTTATCGTGAAAGACAGTTGGAGTTCTCGCTTTGACGACTAGAATTTCATTGAGGCACTGAAATATAGCGATGAATATATAGATGCAAGGAGATCAAGCAATCAGTTTCCGGATGAAACGTTTGTCTTCGTCATTTTCTCCTACCCGCTCAGCATTTTCTCCTCGACCTTCGAGTGCATGCTCCAGTGCAGTACAAGCTAGATTAATTCGCTCGAGTTCCTTATTGACGATGTCCAACGAATCCAGTTTTGTTGCGTCAGCTCTCAGCAGTTTCAATTCGTTTAGTTGCTCACGGCTGCCCTTCATCTTTGAAATAAAGTAACGGCAGCTTTGCAGGACCATTGGGCAATGTAGACAATTGGAAGAGAGTTCCTTTATCCTCTTCACGTACGACATCGGCAAGGCATTCGACCACTTCTTTATCTTCCCGAGCATTTTCAGTTCTTGAAATTGCTCATCAATCAGCAGACTGCACATCTTCCCTAGTTCTTTCTCAAGCTTCCATCGCAGGCTCAGCAGAACAGTGGCTCTCGTGGACGAGCCGGGTGTTTCAATCAATCTGTTGAGCTCTTGACAATAGTGTTTAGCTTGTTTCATCTGGCTGTTGTGCGGCTTGCTTTGACTGTAACAAAACTGTAAACTCTCCGGCGGAACATCCGCTTTAAGGTCGTCCTTTTCATATTTTGACATCAGGGTCTCTCCAGTTGACGAAAGCTTGGGTCGTTTCGCATCCACACCGTTTGCCGTGTTTGCCGACTCTTCCAAAGTTCTTGGTCTCTTTTGAGAGTTCGTGAAAACCGGGGCGATCTCAATTCTTGAAGTCCGATTCTTCAATAATTCCTCAATCTTTTGCAGCTCCAAATCCACATCAAGAACCTTCAACGGAGAGAGATAGTTGCGTGCTTCAGTCACCTCTCTTTTGATCTTTTCAAGTTCGTCAAGCTTCATACCGTCTTCTGAGAATTTTCGCAAGAAAAATATGAGCAATTCGATGCGTCTGGGATGTGCCGCTGAACAACCGCCGAAGATACTTCTTGAGAGTTGTAGATATTCCTGGACCATATTGTTTGACTTGCGACCTCGTAGTAGACGAACGTCGTTACTAAATAGCTCCGCCACGATGTCTTCCACGAACAGTTTGTCGACGCTCCATCTTTGTTTTGTGTGTCGTTCATTATCCAAAAGCTTTCGAAGAATCTGACTCGAGCTTTCAATCTCCTGAGTAGAATTGTGAGATTCCAATGTGTCGGTCGCTTGAATCTTTCTGGTAGCTTTGACAGCTTTCGAAGATGGCCTGCATTCCGTTAGTACATCGCTCCGTTCCTCCTCGTTTAGACGACATTCAGTGAGCTCGAGTAGCCTCTTGTGCCGCTCTTTGAAACTACTTGTATCAGCATCGCTTTTTCTTCTTTTGAGTGATCGAACTTCCAGCCAGGCAAGTTGCAATTGCTTCCGAATTTCCTGGTTGCTGCTCCTTGAACATTCACAGATTATCTCCTTCAGCAAGGCCTCTTGCACTTGCTTATCTTCGATGAACTTCATGTATTTCCTTTTCAGACGGCACTTGTTCGAGAGATCCTCTCGAAGGTTTGGATTGTCGAACAGTTGGTTTATTCTCATTTGGGTTTCTCGGGCCAAAGTTCCCTTCTCCCTTGTTTGTGATTCAATGTTCCATTTTGCCTCAAGCAATCGACCCACTTCATTTCCATCCTCTTCGTTCTTAGCTCTGCCAATAAGGTCGACAAGAAGGGACCTCGCTGCCTCTCCGTCTTCCTTCACGTTAGAGGAGCTGCACACAATTCTTGCATGGATCGCCTCTTCGTGATCGAGACGGACTTTCGAGTTGATAACTTGTTTGAAAAGGTCGATAGATATGCCTGGCTTTCCTTCTTCCGCTGCTTGCCTGGATGCCGGAACCATCGCTTTCAATTCAATGAGCCGAAGTTGCTCAGTCAGAGCATTCTTTGTGTTTTGAAAGACAGCATCCCTTCTAGCTTGATCTGCTTTCTTAAGAAGCTGATTGAATAACGCTGTTTGTTGTGAGAAGTTGTCCAGTTTCTTTATAAGCTCGCTGCAAAGCTCGAAGTTGTCTGAAGAAAGCCTCTTCATCTCATTTACTACAGCTGAAATCTTCTTCGCACGTTCCTTGAGAAAGTCGACGGGAGGACAAGTTTGATAAAGATCGAGGTCCATGATAAGACATTTAAGATGAGCGAGATGTGAGATGAGCGAGACGTCCTTTTGGGCACTGGCGGAAATTTTTTGTAGGCAATTCATGAATGGTCTGATCTTGCTTTGCTGCAGCTTGGCTTGAAGAAGTAAAGACGAAAGTTCTTGAAACAATTCCAGGCAGCCTTTCTTTCTCGTTTCACTCAGCGGCAACTTCGTATCCAGTATTTCGTTCCACAAGTAGACCTTCTTCCAGATATCGAGGCCGGCTGCCTTCGTTTCATTGTAAAGGTGAAGGGACTTCAGTCGCTTTCGCAATTCTTCCAAGGCTTTATGGCTTTCGCAGTCTGCTCTCCGCGACGTGTTTGCCTCTAGGTATTCTTTCAATTCTTTGAGCTCCGCTTCTTGGCCATGTTCTTGCAACTCGTCGACAGCTTCCATTACTTTCAATGCACGTTGTGGGGGCGACAATTGTTGTCGCTGTGCGTCCTCTTTTGCCTGTTTCACTTCTAATATTTTCGGATCCAGTCTCGTGAATACTTCAGAGTGTTCAGCTTTTAGTTCTTCACATTTTCTCTTGGCGGCAGCGTTGCCAACGATGAATGTGGAATCCAATAGCTTCAACGCTCGCTTCGTGTGTTCTACCTTTTCGACATCCGAACCTCCATGAAGAGGTCGGCATACTTCAAGCACTGAATCGTTGTCTGCTTTTGGAGGTTTCCATTGTGCGTCAAACAAATCTTCCCAAATTTTAAGGGACTCAAATGGCCTCCGTTTAACTTGAGAGCGTGCTTCATTCAGCAGCCATGCACGATAATGATTTGATCCTGCAATTTCTTTGATGAACCCATTATTAAAAGCAACCTTTTAGAGATACATGCTTCGGAGCATTGAGAAGATCTGCGGCGGACAGCCTTGAGAGCGGATCCGCCTGGACCATATTGAGAACAGAGTCCCACAATGTACGCCGAAATACTCGTGGGAAAGTAGAAAACTGACGTTGGAGATATGCGACCGGACTCTAAAATGCCAAGTAAGGAGGGACGCTGTTTTACCTCGCAGAATGATTTCAGTTCCAAACTTCGGTCACGAGCGTTGCTACAGAAGAGCGAGCTAATGAGCTCAAACGCGACAACGCCGGTACTATAAACGCCAACTCATGAAACGTGGTATTCCTTGCCTGTAAATGTCCATAGAAAAGGAACACCCCATCTTTGCCTCAGGAGCAATATAAAGGGCCAATGCTGGTGGAATTGTTCCAGGCTTCATCTTCTTTTTCCACAACCTCTCTGTTATCAAGCCGCTCTCGGTCAGTTTTACCAGCCAGGGGCTCTTGTCAAATAGAATGTTCGTCTAAAATTCATGCATGTTGACAAACACTCATTCTGACTTACCGGCTTTAGGTCACGGTGAATAATGTTCGACCTATGCAGATACTCTAGGCCATTCAAGATGCCGGCCAACACATCCCATATCCGAAATTTATTGCTTAGAAAGAAATCATAGGCTATTGCGTCATTGAGAGAAGAATGCCAAAACCTCGTCGCTACCGCAACGATTGAATCGTTCTGAAAGAGCAATTATGAAATCCAACTGGTCTTTAAAGCACCCACCTCGCATTTCCAGAAGCCGAGAAGACTTAAGAGATTTCGATTTTTGAGAATTCCTGCTTGTTTCAGGGCTGATTCGAGCTCCTTGTTGTACTCTTCGGGAAATTCAATGTTTTTAAGTGCTACTCGCTTTCCAGTCTTCTTGTCCCTGCAATCACTGACTTGTAGAATTGAGAGCTCACGTGCAAATATGCGTGATACCAAACACGCCATCTCCAAGTTTTTCTGCATTTTCGAATCCATGTGGAATCCAAGGTATATCACCTGACGTCGCGTGTTCGAACTGATTGCTCTTCATTACTTAAGCATCGGTTTGGAATATGAAGAAGAAACGTACTGGACAAAGAACGCAGATAACCTTGATGAATGAGATCCTTGGCGCTTTTCTGAACGAGGGCTTGCTGTTTCGTGATGCTCTGAATGAGCTCCTTGATTTGTGAGAGCGCCCTTCCTTTTATCATTCCTGACTCAAATTCATAAGGAAACAGCTCCAAGTTCTAATATTTAGAGGCCTTGACGGAAAGGATCACACAAACGTTTCTGAAGTTTCCTAGAAGTATGTGTCTCTTCTCTTTGTCTCGCACTTTGAGCTGCAACACGGACTCGAAGACAATCATTCCAAAGCTGAAACTTGGAAGAAAACCTTTCGCAACCAACCTGAACATGTCGCACTCCTTGCAATGGTCATGCATAGAGTCTGGAGCTTGGTAAGGCGTTGTGCCGACGTTCTCGGTGAAGAATTCGCATTGTCGAAGACGCATCTTTAGTGTGCCAAAGTCGGTCAACTTCGCCATATCATCAGAAACACGTTCACCCGTTGCCAAAACAACGTTTTCCTGAAGGGTTGTCGCAGAGAAAATGAACAGGCACCGGCTTCAAGTCTCGATGGGCGACATCCTGCTTGTGCAAATAGTCGATGCCGCTAAGGACGCCGTTCAACGTTTTGAAAAGGGTTGCAGGATGCTTCTGGTAGCGTCCTTCATCAAAGGCGCTTCGCAAGGAACCCCCATTGCAGTACTCCAGAAGCTCCAAACGAAACGCAGCGCCTTTGAGGTCCTAATCCTCAAGAGATGCGTCTTTAGATGTTTCACAAACCTGATCGACCCAGCTGTCGTAAAATTTAGCCACATTCGGATGATCGAATTTCATAAACTGGGCGTCGTTCGTGTCACTGTCTTTAACAGCTTTGTGAATAGCCTTCGCAGCGAAGATTTTTTCATCTTCTTTTCTCCTGTAGGCAAGAGAGCGTGTTCTCTTAAAAAAAGCACACCTGCATGAAACAACCGTTCCAAAACGGCCCTTGCCGAGAACGTTCAAAACTGTAAAGTCTCTTCTAAAGTTGGAGAACTCGCTGAAGTGATCAACTGAAAGAGCAAAGTCATTCTTTGAGAGGACTACAGGACGCACTGCTGAATCGAATAGGGCGTGAATCAGTCGCTGCAACTTCCTTTTCAGCCATCTTCCTGGCTTTCTGAAACGGCTACTTTGGTTGAATTGCTGAAATGAGTCAAAACAATCGATACGTAATCATAAAAACCTAATAGCAGTTTTGGCGCCAAAATTTGCCGCTCAGGGCAAGTGAAGGCGCGCAAGTTTTTTGCACCGCCTCGATTTTTCCTCGCTCCGTCACTCTGTCCGCATGGATGTTGACACTCCAAGCCGTGATGCCAACAAATACCCCATGGTTTGTCACTTTTTTCATTTTCAGTTTTCAGCGTCCTTACGGAAAAGGCTCTTCGAGGGAAGGTGATGCTCCAATTCCTCCGTATTATGTTCCCGTGAACTCCGAAAATGCCATGTTTGAAAGCTTCAGCTCCGGAGCAACGGGGATTGTGTTGTGAGTGAAGGCAACTAAAGATTCATTTTTGTCATTTCAGATCAGCTGTGGATGAGCGAACGGAACAGGAGGTTGTCCTCAAAATGCCAAGTCTCAAAGCAGCGGACTTTGGTAAAAAGAGTAAAACGATTCGAAAGAGAAAAAATATCGGTCTGAGCCAGACTCGAATGCTTCGTGTGACACGAGAAATTCAGCTTCTTCGAAGGTTGAGACATCCGAATGTGAGTCTTCAAAGTGGCGAGGATTTATTTTTGCGTATTGTTAGGTAATCGAGCTTCTCCACGTCTTCTCACCTCAAGAGACATTCAACGAGTTTTGCGAAATTTGCCTTGTCATCAAGCCACTGTGCACTGGAAATCTTAAAGATTACATCACGAAGGAGCTCCAGGTTCCTACTTCTCTTCTTTTGATTGAAGTATCACTTTTCAGGATTCGAAAATAACTCGAAGTGCCTTTGTTTCGATCGCTCGTCAACTTCTAAGTGGTGTGGCATACCTGCATGCGTGCGAAGTGATGCACAGAGTAATTTTTCATCGTCTCCATTCTTCATTTTTGATGATTTAGGATTTAAAGCCGGAAAACATTGGCTACATCGGGCCTGCCGAAAGACCTCAAATCAAAATCCTCGATCTTGGCTTCAGTCGATATTTTAATGCCAAGGAAATGGTGGAGCTTACTGGCGACCAAAGCAGGATGGTCTATCATCCCTTTGAGGTCATTGCTTATGCTATAGCGAAGCAAGAAGAAAAGAATCAAAGACCGACAGGATGCCTCACCTACAACAATACGAGTACTTTTGGCGCAATTTTAATTTGGCTTAGGAGATGTTTGGTCCGTTGGTGTAATTCTGGCCGAGCTCATTCTCCGACGGACACTCTTCTACAAGGGCGAGGAAAATCCCAAGCGCCAGACTATGATAAAAAGAATTGCGGGTCTACTACGGCCCGTGCCTGAGGAATACAGCTACCTCCCGTTGGTTTTATTGTTTCCTAGCTTTTCAACAACTTGGCGTTGCTACAGTTTGGAACAGGACACGCTGGACTCTTTGAAAATTACTGTTAATTCCAAAGATTTCACGCCGTTTGATGGCGTCTTTACAATCAAAGTTTTTCATCCTTCACATGACTGTCAGTTTTTCTTTCAACTTTAATTCATTATTGAACTTTCTAGATGAAAGCGTGCGTGCCTTCCTCAAAAAAATGCTCCGCTTGTACAAGGTCAACCGAGTGAAAGCTTCTGTAGCTCTGGAAGACGACTATTTGTCTATGCACACTGAAGATGTCGAGTGCGGAGTACGTTCTGCTTTCCACGTCAACAACATAATGATTCAGGAAACAGTGGGTGAAGAAGCTCGAAGTGACTTGGCCGATTTTGAGAATTTGAAGACGTCATACGATGTTGTAAGAGGTGAGCGTTTACTAAACCATTTTTTCAAGAGGGTTTTAGTGAAAGAAATGCTGTTCGCTGAGGTCAATACCTTCAACAGATAGAACCGAACTTTGTTCTGCGCTCCGATTGATTCTTGGTCTCGGCGCTAGTCTCATTAACACGGAATAAAGTGCGTGAACAAAGTCCGAGTCATTCCCGTAAACCATTGTGAGCAATCGGCAGTCGGGAGAAAAATTGACGACTGTTTACATCGAAAGATTTTTGATTCTCTCGCGGAACGAATGACGAAAAATGTTGACTAGGAGGCAAGGAAGGAACGCACCAGGGGACAACACAAGCTCCCACCCCCCACTCTCCAATCGTTGCCCCGCGCGTTCCGTCTCGTTATGTTGAAATTCTTTGGCACACTTTATTGTTGAGCCACACAGCGCTCTCTTAGTTTCGCTGATTTATAAACGAGCGATTGCCATCTTGTCTTGTGCTTGCTTCTCGCTCTATATTTGATATTCAAACGCAATGGAGAAGGCGAATGAACTTGATGATGCTGCTGCTAGTGCAATGTTCAACACTTGCCCGGTTCTCTCGAACGATTCTTCTTGCTTCGCAGGTCTGACATGCTTTCGTTCTCTTGATACCAATGCATAATTATGCAGGCTCGGCAACCAAAGACGCTGCTAGCAAAACCAGGGATCGCATCTTCTCGTCTGGCTCGCTCACAAGCCAGCGAAAGTGGACGCTCTCCAAAACACGAAACCACCGACGGTGGAGAAACCTTTACCAGGAAGGTAAAGAAGCTGAGAGGAAAGCCAGAGGAGCAGTGGTTAAACCAGGTCGGCGAAACGCCGGGTACCCCCTTCTGCTAAATTGGAGCTGAAATTGGGCAGCAACTAAAACTGGTTACTTTTTGCGAAGATGACTTGTTGCGGGCCCTCCGTTCAGTGCTAGCAACAATCTAGAGTCCTCAAGCCACCAACTGGGGAGTATTGTGCAGCGAAAAACAACGAGACAGAGAGAAACCTGTGTAGATCAAGGCCAGGTGGTCGGTCAATGTTCTCTCACTAAAGTAAACTTTTGAAAAGGCATGTTTTGGCTACTGTTTTCCACTTTTGTTAAGAACCAAGTATGCCGTTAGAAAGCTCTTGGAATGGAGAACAAGACGTATTACTTCAGATTTGCCAAAACGACATTCCGACCTCTTCTGCAGCGTTTTTGATGCAAAGGGAGAAAGTGCCAAATCTCGCCGACCTGAATAGTGAACTCGCCGACCCCCGCAGAAGGGGTCAGAAGTCCACTTCGGAAATTCGCGTTTCTCCTATCCTGTGCAGAATTTGAAGCCATTTATCGTGGTGCCCTTCAAATTTCACACTTGACATCAAATCTGGTAGTTACAGCAACTTTTTC
>JAQIXL010000678.1:0-26633 GCA_034700245.1 Poikilolaimus oxycercus | reverse complement strand
AAACCGTGAAGGTCATCCGGATATGAACTAGTTTTTTTTGGTCGGAGATACCTGTCCAAGCATATCCGCGACCATTTATTTTGCCATACAGAATAATAGCGCGCTAAATAAATACCAGGAAGCGTACCGAATAACATGCACTAACAACAAGCTACGATTATTCGCTCAGAGAGAGAGATTCATGAACTTCCTCAAAGAATCACATGTATGTTCTCGAACGGTCCGACACATCCGACTGCTCCCTTCGCGTAGAGCTTCGACGCGTTGGATACGGACCGTCGCCCAGTGTAAGACCCACAGTGGCGATCGGATGAGAAGCCGTTGAGAGGCGAAATGGAAGCGCTTTCTGCACCTGAAAGAATAAGACGTCTGTTTCGCAACTGCAATATTCGTCACCTCACTGTTGCTGAGGATGTAGATAAGTCCATTGGCAGAGCAGTTGATGATGAGGGTGAGAGCAACCAACGAGTACCAACGCAGTTCCGTCGCTCCAATAACAATCGGGAAGATTCGAAAGAGAACCCAGGCGATTAGGTAGAAAACGGAGATGCTGCAGAACTGAAGAGCGTAACTGCAAGTGACTCTTAAGTTTTCACCCGTTACTTGCCTGTATTCTTTGCCTCGTCGCTTTGCCAAGTTCCGACGGGACACTGATGCTCCCACTGTAATGCGTGCCCGATGAACGTAGAAAATGATCTAAGAAAAAACGTGGTTTTCAATGCACGAACTGTTGAGTAGGAGACAAAACAAATCAGCGATGACAAAGAGTTCAAAGGGAGGTCGATGAAGTTGTTCGGATAGTTAAATGCACCTTCTCGCTCGTTGTAGGAGTAGCTGTAAACTGTTGGATCGAAATAAAATCTGAAAAGTTTTTTCCGAATAATACGGCTCACTCGCAGCAGGGAAGAATGTACTGCGCCAAAACAGCCAAAACAAATGCCAATGGAATGGTGAGAAGCACGAATAAGATCACTCGGCCACGCGAGAAAATGGCCTTTGATGGCAAACAAACAACAATCAAGCTGAAAGTGCAGGACTTATTCCTGGAAACTGATGAGGCCGTTCTTTCAGTGTTTTGGGTTTGCGACGAGATCTTCGTCTCCGCAGTCTTTGGCGGTAAGAATCATCGAGGTCATAATACAGTAGTGAAAAGAACATTGACGTTCTTCCTGTTACTAATCCTCACCGGTTGATTGCCATGAGGATTTGTGTGAGGGAGCAATGATACCAGAGGAACATAAATACACTTGAAAGAAGCAGAGTACGGTAATCAGTCTTTCCTTCGGAGAAGAGCCAAGTCTGAAAAGAAAAGGCATTTCCTTGATCAGAGAAGAGAGCCTAGCACCTGGGTGATGATTGACGGAACAAGATAGATGATGTGAAGCGTCAGTTGAAGAGAATCGCCCATAAGATTTGCAGTGGAAATGATGTAAATAGGACTGGCATGAGGACGCAACATTTTTCCTATTTTTCAGCTTATTCGTGCAGAAAGCCTGACTTACCACGAAAGATTGCAAACAATACAAGAATATTTATCGCAAGTGCCACACTGGCCATCATGCCGAGAGCCGAGCCGATGGCGACGGACGATACGGTGGCGCCCATGAAGAGTCTGAATGACGTCTCGAAGAGAGATCAGCAAATGAACTTGGTTTATTCTGAAAGAAAGAGTGCAACTGGATCCCGGGGACTTGACTTTCTCTCTAGGCAGGGTTATTAGGGGGGCGCGATTTTCCAGGGATGATACTTGAGAGATTAACTCATACACTCTATGAGAAGAGAGTATCCGCCCTCGGAGAAGCAGCTTCTTAACTTGCCAAGAGCGCGTGAAAAGACAGACTTATGAAGAATCTGTCACGACAAGCAATCCACTGATCCCATCAACAGGTTCTGAGTTTGTAGAACAAGTGAGAAAACACAGCCTTATTCGCAGAGGTATAACCGGGCGATGCCGAATACAATCTAGGCAATGACTCGAGAGATTTCAAGATTGATGCTTTGAAAAATAGGCACGTGGCGCGACCACAAATGCTCCGTCTCAAAATCTCAACGGCAGTCTTTTGCTGCATCATTGAGCTGATACTTGTGTGTACCCGGCTCTTGATGTTCGAATAGTCGCAATATGTTTTGTTTCGTGAAATGACGACATGTGAAAACATTCACAAAGGCCATCGAGGATTTGTACACATTCCTCCCACAAAGATCTGAAAAAAACTATGAGTCAGCATTTCGCCTCAGCATTTGGCGTTCATAAGGAGGAAGAATTGACTCCCGACGATAAGATGTTATGTAATTCGCAGGAAAATGTTTCGAAATCGTTTGACCCTCCTTCGTATTGTATCCTGGCGCGTCAAGTTCCGACGCGTTCGTTCGTTGGTTGCACAAGAGGGCGCGTCGATTGTGCAACCCCACAGCAACGTGGTGGAGGGGCGCTAGGCGCCCGGCCGTTGACTCATTTCGTCACACTATTTATGTTGACCCGCCCCGCGCTGTTCACGCAAAGTAACGCCAGTCTTCGCGTTATCACTCAAGCAGTGCGGTATTTTATAGAAGACGTCTTTGCCCTCATCGAGCTTCATGACGGAGATGGAGGTGCCTCATCGTGGCGGTCATGCCGCTCACGCTAAGCGTCACCGTCTCCGTCAGGGCTACTACGGCCCTCCACTTATAAGGAAGACTCTCGAATTCGAGCTTCCTCCTGGAGAATCGATTGGACATATCAAGGTGAGCTCATCATCATGGACACTTGTAGTTTGATTGTTGTATTTTGCCGTTTCCTTAATCGAAGAATTTGAATTTCCACTATTTCGAAATAGGGCTAACGTCACGGGTTTCAGCGCGATGATCTCTACCTTCACCACAAGCCTGGACGAAGGAATATTATGTTCAAGGTTTGCATTGGTTAGTGAAATTTGACAGAATGTTGTCTAGTTGGAAAACCGCTTTCCGGGAGCGGCGAATGACCATTTTAACCTTGACGAGGTCGGTACTTTCTATTCCATGAACAAGCGCGAACGTTGGCGAATTCCGGAACTTCTTCGAAAGAAATTTTCGGCCGTTCAGGTAAGTACATACGTGTGAAAGCATCAATTCGTCTTATTAGGACGAGGAGAATGGCTTGCGACGTTTCGGTTACGAGCTCGAGTATAAGATCTCAGGAGAGCGTTTCTTCTGGTATCCTCAGACGCTCGATGTCGTCGAGTTTGCAAAAGAATTCCGTGCCGTCGCCACGGGAGTTCATGTTCAGGATGCCAAAAAGAACGAGAAGCACATTTTCAAGAGGGCCGCACACGTGCAAGACTTGATAAGGTAAAAGAGTCTCGTGTGCCTGTTATAACAATTCAGGGATCCCATGCCGAAGCGACTTCGTGGACGAACACGCCGACGTCTCGAAAAGGAAGCCTTGCAGAGTACGCCGAAAAAGGAGCACACAGTTCGCGAGAAGAAGCTGTAAGCCACATTTTGAAGTCTCAACACACTGCTTGCAGTAAGAAGTTGGATGAGAAGGAACGCGTGCCGATTGTTACCGCTCATTTTACGTGTATCTCGCCTCGCAACAGCAACAACCTCACCGATTCCTCCAGCCCTCCTTGGAAGGATAGCTGGAAACGATTCCCCACAAGACGATCACGCCAACGAGATCTTATGAGCGAGGTCCAACTCGACTATGACGACTTCAAGGACGAGATGGTTGATGTTGTCAGTGATTGGCGTCCCGAACCAGCGAGTTACTCTCTTGATACCTTTGCTGTTGATTTCCCTCGAAAGCTTGGAAAAATCAAGGTTCGCATATAATTCCTAAATCATTCTTTGCTTTAGCGCATGCGGCACTTTGGAGATGAAAACGACGACAAGCCGAGGAAGATCTGCGTGGCCACTAGTGAAGATTTGGAACTGCTTTATGGAATGTCCGAGGAGTTGCCAAGTGAAGGATCACGGCGATACACGCCTAACTTGAGCGACTTTGTCCTCACTGTAAGCTTCAATGATCTTATCAATAGCCGATTTTCAGGCCCTCTGGACTCCCCAGTGGCTTCTTCAAACTGAGGAGATGCTCTCTTCGATTTCAATTCCACCTGTTCTTCCACCAGTTTTGCAAGTCGGCGGCAATTTTTCTCGATTGGACTACAAAATGAAGAAGTTCCACGGAATTGTCGAAATTCCATTCGTGAGCATGAGCGAATACACGAAGAAGGTCGTGCTTCGCTCCGAAAACGATTCGCCGAGCCTTCGAGTCGAAGGTGCCTCAGCCGAGACCCTCAAGGCTTATGCAAAGGCGCTCACCGTGGAAAATAAGAAGCTTCGACGCAAGGTGAGTGTCAAGTCAATTTTTACTTACAGTTTTATAGATTCCCAAAGAATGCTCAGTTTGTGGCGACGAAACGAAGTCGATGATGGCGCTCTTTGCCTGCTCGCATTACTTCTGCTCTGAGTGCTGGACGGCGCACTGCTCGGTGGCCCTGAACAGCAACAGTTTGCCAATTCGCTGCATGGAGCCGAAGTGCACTGCGGTTGTCGATCGTCCTGCGCTTCTTCGATTCTTATCGGGTGAAGGCCTGACACGCTACGACCAACTTGTAAGTCTGAAGAAGGAAAGGACCAGCAATCTACTGCGATGCGTCTGCAAGAAGGTAAATCTTTCTAGACGATATGAATTCGCGTTGTTTAGTTGCTCAACTTGGATGATCGTTCGGAAAAGAATGAGATCGAGTGCAAATGTGGAGCCGTTACTTGCATTCGTTGCCGCATCGCTCACTTCCCGATGACTTGCGCCGAGTTCACAAAGTATCAGGAGACTCTCGGAAAGCTTGGTTTGTTTATAGTTCAGAATGTAGCCACTGATTCTTAAGGTTATGACGTTAACTCCGACATGTCTAACATCTACCTGGAGCTGGTCGTCTGCCCCGGCTGCGGTCTACCACTCGATCGTGCCTACGGCTGCAACCACATGACGTGTGAGTGCGGCATGGAGTTCTGCTTCATCTGCGGTGAGAGGTGGACTGGCAAACATTATGAGTGCACCACGACCAAGCGCGAGGTAGAGATTTGGTGACGACTTCAAGACTTTTGTAGACTTTCATTGTGCTGAGCATGCCGAATCGTCTTCGCGGCCTCCTTCGTCGATCACTGCTTCTCGCCATGGAATACCGTCACACGAAGCCAGCTCCACTTCTCAAGTACGATCGCAACCCGAGTGATCACCTCAGAACGGCGCTGTTCTTCCACAGGAACCACAGGGACTTCTTCTTGATGGTTTGTAAACTTCCTCATTTCCGAGACTTGGAACATTCAGGTCCATCGTCTAATCGAGTTCACCAACGCTTTCATCTACATTCGTGGAGTTCAAAACAAGAAGAGCAGCGAGGTGGTGCGCCGTCTTGAGCAAGCCATCTTCGACTACGATCGCCTTGTTGACAAACTCGAAAGTTGGGCCCATTTCTCAGCTAAGCATTACGGGAATCAACTAACAGGTGCCTTTGAAATCTCTCAAACCTCAATTCGATCTCTTGCCAACTATTGTATGCAATTGAAGTGTATCACTTTGAACTAAGTCTTCGTCATGAAACCGGTGTTATTATCACAATGTTACTACTACGCGTATGCGTCACATCCACGGCTCTCTGTCAGTTGTCTGTGATTTCTTTGCTCACCCTAATGTTGCATCGTTTTTCAACGAACAGTGATAATTTTCTTTTTTTTTGTTATAGAATTGTATATTTATCAGATTCATTTTTGATTTCTATGCATAGAATAAAATAATTATTCATTATTACTCCAACAGTCTCTGGAAAACAGCAGTACAAAGAGAGATTTAAGAAAGCATAAATGCGGCTTTCGGTTGAAGGTTTGACAATGAATGACACCGATGAATCTTCATTCGTTTTCTCCCGTCCAATTTGACTCGAAACAACAGAGCAGCCACCTGGCCTTGTCAATATCGTTTCATGTCCATTGACGCTGAAGCACTGTGATCCGATTTCACATACACGTCAATTATCACATCGCTTGTTGTAGCCAAGAGCTCTCTGGAAAGCTAAAATGACAACAAAAAGGTAGCTAGCTTTTCGTGACTAAGCGGCATGAGAGAGAGATTGCTCCTCAAACACACAGAGACGCGTGGTGGCTTTTCACCTTCCTAGTTGTTCTTAGTTGTTCCGTATTTACTTGCTTAGTCAACAAGGTGGGTGCTGTTCTCACGTCAACTGTCATAATAATGCTGATTTAAAATTGACGTAATTTCAAGAGTAAAGGAGTCATACAGGCGTTCGCGATTGCACAACACTTCGCGTCAGTTGTGCAAACCGCCCTGTCGAGCGACTATAAAAGAGGCATCCATTTACACGTGGTATTTCACTTAAGGTTTCCTCCTTCTACCACGTTTCCTTCGTCCATTCGCTTCTTCATTGTCTTTGTTTCAGCTTAGAGCTATCTAGCTATGCCGGAAACTGATATTCCACATCGCGGAGGGCACGCCGCTCACGAAAAGCGGCACCGCCACAAGCAACATCGGGTCGGTCCCGATCTCATCCGAAAGGATCTCAAGTTTGACTGTCCTACGGGTGAATATGTTGAATCCTTTTCGCGCAAGGATCGTTTTGGAAAGGTAAGAAAAGCTGAATTTTGGAAGACCCCAACGTTTAGAGCGAGAAGATGTACCGTCTCGTCTCTGATAATGCGCGATCATCTTTCAAGGTAAACTGAATCCCTTGCTGATCTGAACAAAAAAGCGTTCAGCTGGGAAAGCGGTATCCCGGCGCAGCTGTCGACGCCTTCGACTTGGCCTCGACAGACGTTCTGTATTCGATGAACAAGAAGGAGCGTTGGGAAATTCCCGAGAAGCTTCAAGAGCGCATCGTCGACTACCAGGTACACAGCAACCGACTCTCTTTACCGACCTTTTCAGAATGAGGAACTTGGCCTTCGAGTCTGTGGTTATGAAATGAGGTACAACCCCTCGAAGCCGATTCCGGCAGACAGCAATCGAATTCACGTTGACACCCTGGCTCAGTTCTCGAGAACCTTCCACGCCGTCACCGTAGCTGCCCATGAGATGGACGAGGAAGGAAGTGAGAAGCATCGTTATCGCTCTCGGGCCAATGTTCTCGACTTCCTACAGTTCGTCCATTCCACGACTCATGAATTTTATAACGAAATCTTTTAGAAAGCCAAATCCACCTCGCTTGAACGGCGGAAAGCGGCGAAAACTTCACCGAGCAGCTGAGCTCGAAGGACTTTTGCCAGAGACAGAGAGCGAAGATGAGAAGGAGAAGGAGAAGGAGAACAAGACTCCCCTCGTCACTGCCAGCTATGCCTGCGTGATCGCTCATCGAGGCAACAACGTGCTTGACAATACGATCGCCAAATCGTAAGCTTCACTTTTAAAATAGCTTCGCAATCTTCAGGAACAGTCACACACAAAGAAACCGAGTCTCCGGCAGGTCCCGTCGTCGTGTTGGACTCGATGATGTCATTTTGGACTTGTCTCTTGACACGATGCCAATTGATGAGGAGATTGACTACACGTCTGAACGATGCCAAGAGATGATCGCTTCACTCGAGGACTTCGCTGTTGTCAAGTGTCGCCAACCAAAGCAGAAGAAGGTACGATCTTCGGCATCGTAACATATTCTGGTTTAGAATGCGAACAAGGTTGCGAAGACGAGCGAACTTGAAGACAAGCCTCGTCGATTGGTTTACATTCCCAGCGAAAACCCTGCCAAAGCGGATCTGTCGGTCAACTATCGGGCGAGTCTCACGCAATACGTCCTGGAGGTAAGAGCACGAATCAACAAAGAAATTCCTTTTGCAGCATCCTCGACGAATTAGCGGGATCCTGAGGAAAGGTGTCACATTCTCTATCCCTCCCGTTTTGCCGCCACGTCTAATCGTCCGCGACCACTTTGATTTCGTCGATAGCCGACTGCAAAACTTCGAAGGAGTCCTACAAATCCCCTTCAAGGACATCCACGAGCGCCTGCCTGTGGTTTACATCCAACGACCGGCGGCCCCCTGGAACGGCATGATTTTGTCTAACAAGCTGCTGAGAGACCTTGCGATTGACATGGCGACAACGTCAAAGGACCTCGAGGTGACATCAACGAAAGAAAACAAGAAAGTTATTCAGACGGCCGAATGTCAAATCTGCGGAGAAGAGGTGAAGGACGGCTTTGCCTTGTCGGAATGCTCACACTTCTTCTGTATGAGGTGTTGGCAAATGCACGCTGTCATTTCTCTTCGAAGCTGTGGAGCCATCACTTGCATGGTTTGCATTAGTTTATCGAGTTTTTACAGAAGAGCAGGATACAAGCTGCAAGGCCTTCGTTTGCCGTGAGACTTTGGCCCTGTTCCTTTCTCCTGCCGGCCTTGATCGATATGACGAGCTGGTGAAGCTGCAAGCCGAACGAGCCGCCTACAAGGGACTGCAGTGCTCGTGCAAGAGAGTAAGATTGCCATAGCTTTCTCTTACCGTTCTGTGCTTATAGATTTTGAAGACTGAGCTGGCAGTGGGCGGCCATGTGGAGTGCAAGTGCGGCGTTCACACTTGCGTGCGCTGCCGCAAGGTCCACTTCCCAATGAGCTGCGCTGAACATGTCGTCTATCAAAGAAGTCTTAAAAAGCTCGGTAAGCGTTCTTATGTGAAGCGAATGTCTTCGTAGGCATTGGTGCTCCTTCTGAGCATCCGCACTTAAGCCTTGAGTTAGTCGTGTGTCCACGCTGTGCCCTACCGCTGGATCGTTCGTATGGCTGCAACCATATCGTCTGCTTGTGCGGCAAGGAGTTTTGCTTCGTCTGCGGCGGAGGCTGGAGCGGCACTCACTACCACTGCAATCAGAAGAATCGAAAGGTAACGGTATTAGCTCTCTTATCAAGTCTTTCGTGTACAGACCTTTATTATGATTGACATCCCGCGTCACATGCGTGAGGCACCGCGACGAGCACTGATTACTGCGCTCAATTTCCGCGAAGCAACTACTAACGCGGACAAGACAGTTTGGCGTTCACGACATCTTGACGCTCAAGGCCGACAGATGTGCAGAGTTCATATGCGAAAGGTAAGTTCCGAAGCCAAATCCTTGACCTGATCGCAGGTTCGACGTATCTTCGAGTTCTCCTACGCCCTTCTTTACGTGAGAGTAGTCAACGATCAACGCGTCACTGGACTGGAATACTGGCTGCAACGAGCGGCTTTCGTCTATGAGAGGCTTCAGCATCACGTCGAAGTGGCCACTTCGTCGACAAGAAAGCTCGCCGTTCGTGAAGCCATCGTCGAATCGAACGAATCGCTGAAAATGCTAGCAGAATTCTGTTCTCGATTGCGTCCTCTTGTTATCTGAGCTGACGGGTCTGATGTTTGGCATGTACCATCTTTATTACTAATAAAAACTCTCATGTAAAACGCTTGCGCAAGAAGTCAATCTGGCCAGGTCAATGAGCATTCTCTAACTGCACGATTCTCGGGTGCGTAAGGCAATCTCGAGAACTTCGGTGATGATCGTCAAAGTTTAAAGATTTTCGACCAGAAGTTTGCTGTCCTTTATTTTTTCTTAAATCGTCTGCAATTGGGAAAGGCAAAGGGCGATAAAGAGAATTATTCTCCAGGAATGTCAAACATTAAAACGTGGTGGCATTTATGTGTCCATAAATCACTCACAAACGGTCAACATGGGCATTGCTTGAAAACTCATCCGGAGTCAAATGTTGCTCAGGTTCCCGTTTCAGCGAGAAGCTTCTCAATATCGTCCACAAAACTTAGAGGTTTTGTAATCGGAAAAAATCTGCAATTGTTGTGTTTTAAAAATTTTGTTGCATTGACCTTTTCACGGCTTGGCCTTTGCGGTTGATAAGAAACTTGGTGAAGTTCCACTTGATTGCGGCGAACGGACTGCCGCCCTTCTCGTGCTTCAACCATTTGAAAAGTGGATCTGCCTGAAAGGAGAGTGCTTCTTCTAAGTTTTCACCGGAGAAACGTACTTCTTCGCTGTTCACATAGATCTTGCCGTAGAGATCGGGCTCGTAGTCAAACTTTTCCTTCAAGAATTTCGCTATTTCGATAGCGCATTCGGGCTCCTAGAAAGATGACGTTCATTTTAAAGCAAGGAGATCTTGTACATTTTGTCTTTGCAAAAATATTTCTAGCCTGAAGGCCGAATTGATTGCAGGGAAAGGCGGCGACCCGAAGGCCTTGCTCGTAGTATTTCTCCTGGATGATCTTCAATTGTGAGTAGTTGGCCGTCGTGAGGCCGCATCCAGACGCCACGTTTACGACGATCACCACTTGACCTCTGGAATTCAACGGTTTTTTTTTGAAAATCTACAACGACTTTCGAGATGTACATAGAGACGAATTTTGCTGAACAACTCACCGATACCAATCCATAGAGATTTTCTTTCCATTGACATCTTTGACCGTGAAGTCGTAGAAGGTCTTGGCAACATGAGGTGTGGCTCGAACGGACGGATGCCACCTCGGTCCGACCAAAAGAAGACTCGGAATCGGCCCTTCCAAAAGACGATTGGGAAGCGGTCCGACAAGAAGAAGACTAGGAATCTTTAAAAATTACACGTGAGAAAGGAAGAAGAAGTGAAAGACACCAGAGCGCGCGCCGCTTCCACAACATGTTGATGACGGGTCTGGCGGATGACATGGAAAAACGCGTCTGCCGGTGACGTGAAGGAACGGGACCTCGACTCGGGCATGACATCTTTTAAAAGCAGTTTTCTTAGAAGAACAGTCAGCGAACCTTCTTCGACCTGCTCGTCCTGCGCTTTGAGATCAGTACCACTTGCAGAGACCGCGACAGTCGTGCTGTCAGCATTGCCTGAACTACCATCCATTTGACCTATTTGAGGAGCATACCACCAACGCTATCCTCGACCCAATCTTCTGTGCGGGCTTCGCACGTTGCGTCGAGGACTTCACCTTCTAGGCCCTTAGTCAAGTCCATTAGAAGTAGAGTCTAGAGTAAATGAAGAGGGGGGGGGAGAGGTCTAGAGCCTTTGTGATCAGCCGAACAGGCTCACCAAGAAAACAGTTTCCAAACAACGATATCGTTGTCAGCAACGAAGAGAGAAAGGGGAGGAGCCGTGAGACAGCGAGAAGAGTCTTGAAAGAGGGTGGCGAGCTGTTTCCATGGGGCACTCAAGCCGCAATTTTTCTGTCAACACATTTGCTTGGCGATCAACACACATTTTCTTAACACGAACAACCAATGATATGGCCGTCAGACGTCGTTTTGCTTGAAGGGAAAGCGGACTTGAAGTCGGGGTGTCATTCCGATTGAGGGGTGGCAAGCAGTGAGAGCTGATGAGAGCGCAAGAAACGACGAACTTGCTTTCGTCTCTTTGTTTTGTTGTGTTTTGACGCGTCCAGAACCATTGCTATGATGTGTTTACTCCCGAACGCAGGCCGTTGGCCAGTCAACAGCAGACGATCCCACATTTGTCTTCCCACCTTCTATTCTTTTCACAGGAAGAAGAAGACGAACAATGCGACCACGGTTGCGACTTGCAACAAGAGTGGGAGCTTTTTTTCAACTTTTGACGCTATGACATTGCGATGCTAATTGAAGTAAGCAAAGCCTTGTTTCTACATTGACATTTGTCTTGTCCATCTGCGCATCTTCTCCTCGTCGTCAGTTGCATTCACAGCAAGATGCTCATGGAGTGCCTCTCCTTCATTGTACTCGCTGCCACGGCGCCTGTTTTCGAAAACACGGTGGTGTTCCTCGGCCTTCTCCATCTCCGAAAATTCATCCCCGTCAGTAAGGACAAGAACATTGTTGGGGGCCGGATTGCGAGACGCCGCCTCGTCTCGTGGCGTTGCATCTGCCTGTGTCTCCATAACGACCACCCTCTCACATAGTGTCACGTGGTGATGTTCTTCGTCCGTACTAGACTGAATTACACAATATACACAACAGTTTACCAGAAAACGAACCGTATTTTTCGCGTGAGCCGTCGCGTCTGACATAATGTAGTGGCAGACGTTTCGTCCGTCCTTCTGTGTCTCGTTCTCCATCTATGATCCGACATTATCAATGCAGGCACTTTAAAGAGGAACTGTCCATCTTAGGCGCTTCTAAACACGACTAGAAGCTACACCTCTCAATAATAAAGGTCCATCTTGTTGGAACAAAGAAGGAGACAGAAGCGAAGAATGGACGACGAGGAGAGTGCGCAGCCGGCGACTGCTCTTCGTAGATGAAATAGCCATTTTGGGTGCAATGGGCCGGCCTTTTTTGGTCGACAGATGACAAGTTGTTTCTTTCACGAGGTGAATAGGAGAGAAAGCTTTAATATTAAGAAGTTGCTCCGTGGCCAAACAAGGGGAAACGCGATGTGGACAATGTAGTTTGCGTGCGTTATCAGCCTTGTAGATCCTCTTTATACTTTCATGACATTTCAAGCTTTTTGTATCATGGACGATATAAGTGTAACGTTTGCTGCTGAGAGCACGAAGAAGACCTGTAAATGGCCTAGTCTCAAGGGTTTTACACAATCCAAAACTTCATCTGAATGAAATTGAATGAACTCTGATCGAAGTGCAACCGGATGGTTGTAAAGCGACGCGCGCCTGTTGACGCCAGTGCAGAACGAGTGCCTGTGTCCCGTCGTGACCCCCGTTCACCTCGTGCGCCGTTCCCCGTCTCACAATCAGCCACAACAACAATATGTTGTTGGTGTCGCTCTCGCGCCACATTTTGTCCTCACTTTCCCGCGCCCTTCCTTTTCCGAAACATCGGCATTTCCTCACTGTCGATCTTGCAACTTCCTCATCCGTGTATTCTCTGCTTGTCGGATGATTAATTTTTAATGCGAAATTTTTGCTGCGCTCACAAATTGCTCGTCATGGACAAACCCAAGGAAATCGAACGAGAAGCTCCCGGTGACGGCAAGGCAAACAACGACGATACATGCGGCCTTGGATTCTCTACAAGCACAAAGAGCGCGTCACTCCGTACTGTGGAGGCCCTTCCGGCAACGGTGACAGCTTGCAGAGGTCTACGCGCCGAAGAACCAGCTGGTAGGTGCTCGAAACAAAATGCCCATTCTCAAAGCCGACGAAATATCGAAAGCCGAGCAGAGCGAAGTGCACAAGCGTGCTTTCGACGCGCATCGCCGTGCGCACTACAATGAGGGAGCGGCCCTGCATGCGCATCTTGTCGCAGATCGTGCTGATGCGGAAGAGGAGGAGAAGACGCGACTGGAAGAACAAGTTGAGCCCCACGCCATGCGCAATGGCCATGCGGCCCGAAGGTTTGCTTTCTGTTCTCGACCTTACTCAACCACTCTCCAGACGGGTGATCATTGGATCCGCGAAAGCGAATAAAAGTCTGCATTTTCAGATATCACTAAAGCTGACCAGATACGATTCGTGGATGGCATCGCAAACTTCCTCGCTTGAACACCAGACATAAAATTCGGCGTCGCTACAACATTCTTGCTTAAATGGTCTACATTTCATTGCCCTTAAAAATGCTTTCATGAAATAAAAGATTTTGCGTACGTCTAGCAACTGAAATGGGAGCGCTGTAGTGGCGCTGTTGGGTACTCTTTCTTTGCGAGTTAGCAATCAAAGTGAAAGCGTCAAGATCGATAGTGAAAAGACGTTGGGTGCACGCGCACGGCTGTAAAAGCGTTTGATGGCGGGTGCAGAGGGGTCTCGAATGGAGGGTGTTACCTTCACAACGAATCCCTCGCAGGAGGACTATGAGCAATGCGTCGAGATGGTCTGTTCCTCTCACTTCCATTATACTGTTTAGTCGGGAAAGGAGAACTGGACACTGGCAAATGGCGACTATGCCGTGTGGAGAAAGGCATACGGAGAAGACTTCGCTGTGCATGTGGCGAAGATCGGCGGTTTTTTTCTATGGTAAACTTCAATCACAGTCTAGATCGCATTGTTGGCTTTGCGCACTACGCCACGCAGCGCTCGGTGAATGGAAGCCCCGAGGTTGGACAATTCGGCTGCTTCTTCGTGGTGCCTGAACTTCGTGGTGGTGGGATCGGCGCACGCATCTTTGACATGTGCATGGCGGGATATCAAGGAGGCAACATCAGTCTTGCTGCAAGTGAGCTCTTCGGTCTTTTTTTCAAACGTTGGAAGCTCTGGCAATGTCACCAAAGTACGCATCTCGAAGAGGTTTCGACAAGCTCTATCCGTGGCAGGATGTAAGCTACTACTTCAAGATATGTGACTTAAATCGGGAAGTGCTGAAACATCGCGTTGGATCTTCCACCTTCAAGGCAAGTGAATGTCGTTCTGTAACCAGCATGATCCAGAATCCCACGGATATCGACCTGGAATTGCTTGCCACCTATGATCAGAGCATCGTGACAGCGCACAGACGTGAACTAATTAAGCTCTGGGCGACGAGGGAGGATGCGCATTGCAAGGCATGCGATTTATTTCGAAGACTCATATGTAGATCTCTGTGGATGCAACAGACCAGGTGAATGGATACTGTATCGTCAAGGAGGTCTGCAACCGGACTCTTCTCATGTCTCCATGCTTCGCCGATTCCCTTGTACGTCTCCGGTGTTTGGAGTGCAGTTATAGGACTTGGCTGAGAGGCTTCTCGCAGCAACGCTGCTTTCCTTCAGTCTGGACGAGTTTGAGGGCTTGAAGGTCGGATGGTCGACAGCAAACGATGGACTTCAATCGTTTCTTGAGGAGTTGACCTCTTCTCCAGTCAAGTCCATATTTCCCGGACAGCGCCAGTTTACGGAAGAACTTGTGCCAGTTCGAATCAAGAAGATCTTTGGTTTCACTCTCTTCGGTCTCTCGATTATTTAGTTGATGCCCTTCTGAAGCTATGAGAGATGATCCTACATGTTCCTCCTCCTTGAGAGTTCAGATTCAGATTGATAAATAGCACGAGTATTGCTTTCCAAACACGTACTCAAATCTTCCAAGGACATAGGCATTTGGTAGACATCTCGCAGACGGCATTCTTATAGTCAGAAAGTTCGTTTCAGACACTTAGGAAGTGTTGGCACCGATTGCTTGAAGCACAACGCAGTTCTCCATCACGTCAAGTCAATTCATTGCTGAGCAATAAGAAGGTCTCGGTCCATTCGCTCGCCACGTGGTTCTCGATTGCGTAAGGCAATCTCAAACGAACAACGAGCACACGTCGTTGATTGCGCAAGAACGAGAAACCGGTGATCAAAACAGCACGTCTTCGGCTGCTTCAAAGTTTCAAAACACGGCTGCTCACAATTTTCGCTCTCCTTATCATCCTTCTCTTGAGTTTGATGTCGCTTTCGCAATCTCTTGCAAACATTAGCTTGGCTAGGAGTGCCGATCAAAGTGGAAACAGTTTGTACTGCACGCGCCCCCCATACAAGAAGAAACGATCGGTGCACCAGTCTGACTATAAAAGACGCTCGATGGGAGCAGCGGAAAAGCGTTTCAAAATGGACGGTGTCGCCTTCGAAACCAATCCTTCACAGGAGGACTACGAACAATGCGTCGCAATGGTATGTTCTGTCCACTATTTTACGTTGTCAGTCAGCGAAGGAGAATTGGACATTGGCTAATGGCGATTATGCGGTGTGGAAGAAGGCCTACGGAGACAACTTTGCCGTTCATGTGGCCAAGATTGGCGGTTTGTTCTGTGAAGGAGACATGAAAGTTCAGATCGCGTGGTTGGCTTTGCGCACTACGCCACGCAGCGCTCAGTGAATGAGAGTCCGGAGGTTGGACAATTTGGGTGCTTCTATGTGGTGCCTGAGCTCCGCGGTGGAGGGATCGGGTCAAGAATCTTCGACATGTGCATGTCGGGACATCGGGGAGGCAACATCAGCCTTGCCGCCAGTAAGCACTTGAATTTTGGTTCAAAAACTCGAAAGTGCTGTACATGTCGCCGAAGTATGCGTCTCGCAAAGGCTTCGACAAGCTCTATCCGTGGACCTACACCAGTGTCTACTTCAAAACTGACAACATTGACTTCGGGAAGCTAAAAGCGAAAGTTGGAAATTCTACCTTCAAGGTTAGTAATTTTACCAAATTGGGAGCTTCAATCAGAATCCGACGGAGATTGACCTGGAGCTACTCGCAGACTACGATCAAAGCATCGTCACGGCGCACAGACGTGAGCTCATCAAGCTCTGGGCCACGAGGGCGGACGCACATTGCAAGGTTGTTGCGCTTTGACTGGTTCACCTCCAGATCTCCGTTGATGAGGTCGGCCGGGTGAATGGATACTGTATCATCAAGGAAGTATGCAGCCATGCTCTTCTCGTGTCACCGTGCTTCGCCGATTCCCTTGTAAGCCGTCGGTCTTTGAAACGTTCATAGTTACAGGACTTGGCTGAGAGACTTCTCGCGGCCACGCTTCTCTCCTTCAACCTCAACGAGTTCAAGGACGTGAAGCTTGGATCGCCATCAACAAACACGGGCCTTCATTCATTCGTCTCGGAATTGACTACCTCGCTTCTCGAGCCAGCGTTTCCCGAGCAACGCCAGTGTACACTAGAACTTGTCCCGATTAGAATTGAGAAGGTCTTCGGTCTTACTCTCACAGGCCTCTCGATTGTTTGAGCGCGCCTCTGCCAAGCGATGATAACAATCATACTTCAAGCCCAATACAATATCAGAACTTTATCGGCACTGAAAAGAACTACAACACACACAAGGGTGGTGGGCAGGGATACAAAACTGCGACAATCGATGAGTATTGTCAGTCAAGAGAAGCATGAAATAAATCTAGGAAGAAAGAAAACAAAGAAAAGGGAAACGCAAAGTGGTAGTTGAGAGACGAGCCGGAACGAACAGACACCTCCTCTCCGTTGCAAGGCTGCATTCAGGAAACACACAGTTGAAACGATCGTTTGAAGGCAGACCAAAAAGGCCATCAATGAATGCTACGTCCACAACACATATCGATGAGTTTCGTTCCGTAGCATCTCGTTCGCGAGTCCAGTTCGAGAGCTATTGGTCACGAGGATTTTTCCATTTAACGGGTTCACATAAATTCCGATCCACGATCGCGGGAAGAAATCGTCGTCGTCGCGCTCGCTGAGCTTCCTCTTACAGTCGGACTTGCACATCTTCAAGTTGTAGTAGACGCGGCCCTTTATAAGGTAGCCCATCCACCAACCGTAACTTGAAGGGCTGGCTGTACTTTTGATGCTTTGATTAGAAGACTAACCCGTTATTAGTAATGCGCTGCAGTGATTCCAGGCAAATATCCAGTTCAAATGCGTTCCCCAAGTTTCATTCCAAGCACTAACGACTACCGGTGTCGAACGTTTTTTCATCATTCTCTGAAAACTGACAAAAGCTTCCAGCGAGACCTCTGCTTTTAGGTGCATCCAGGCTTGGCCATTTCCTATGAACACAATGACGGCATTTCCCTTTCCTTTAGTTTCTGAAAGAAATGTTCACTAGGAGAGACGAAACCTTTGTTAACAACATATTCCGTCATTTTTGAAACGTAAGGTTCGTCGGAGTGCTGATAGCCTGTGTCCAGGAAGTCGCCACGACGAATATGGACGCAGATTCTGGAGGCCTTTTATTTTTTTACGAAATAACTTGCGCCTTTCTTTCCGCTCGAAGAGTTCCATTTGGCACCAATTTCTTCTCGGCCATCTCCAAATCGACCCGCGTAGGAGTGAGCCGTACTGTCACATTTGGGTTGGTTAAATTGGCAAAGTATTTCCAGCTCTGAAACTCGTTCTTCAACTGACAAGCAAATTCACCTGCATATAATACATTACTATTCGCGCAGCTTGATAGTTCTCGAGCTCTCGAAAGGGAGAAAGGTCAGCGAACTTGCAGGGCCCTTTGTACTTCAATTCTACATCTACCCATGTCTGGTTGGGTAGCAATGCCGTCCACTGGAAATCTTGTCAGATAACCGTAAAGCGACCCCTTCTTCATCCAAGAGAGCGACTCCACGAAAGAGAAGTGGGAACGCACGATTTATTTGCATCAGAGATGCGTGTCCGCTTTCGTTGAGACCTTTGGTGCAGATGATTGGTATTCTGCAGCAACTCAATATGAACGGGTACGACTTGCCTTCCAACGCTTTGGGCAATTCCGAGAAACGCTATGATCTCAAAGATCTGATTTCCAAAGCCGGCTTTCGATAATGTTGGTATCGCTCCCAGTAGAAATTTCTGTTCGTTCATTTTCTTTAGATTTGTGCCATTAAGACCGCTGAAAAATCTCTTCCAGGTGACTGACGAACTTCTGAGAATCTTTCAGGAACTTGGATAGTTTTGATTGCATTACCAGAACTGTTCGGCGACATTCGTTATTGTCGAAAACAACATAAAGAGCAGGTAGAACAATTACAGACAGAAGGAAAGCTAGACGATCGATACTCGCACAGTCCATGCAGGTAGATGAAGAAAAGTAGAACGGGAAATGGGTGCTCTTTTCCTCCCCGCTGAGCTTTTGCATCTGGACAAACACCTTCGAAGCGTTTAGCGTTGGCAATGCCAGAACGAAGCGGAGGCTCCCAGATTCCGTCACGCTTCGAAAGTGCAGCCTGTCAAGCTGAGGCCGCCAACAGCCACGGGGGATTCCCGTCAACCAGAAACGAGCTGTGTCTTCTTCCACACTCTTCATCACGTGCAAAGGCTCAAAAATTCATACGATGCGATGACTTCAGTTTTGTCGCCTGCAACAGCAACAGGCGACGAAGGAGAGAACCATTGTTCTGCTCAACGTCACGAACAATCGTAGCCAGGTAATTCGCGTGTACTACCGACTCGTATTAGCCGCTCCATTATGTGTGATGCTCATATTATTTATGCCGGTGGCTACGTCAACTATGCAGCCACTCAGCTTCGATGAAGCAAAACAAAAGGCTAAAGAGTCCCCTCCGCGATTTAACCTTGCTTGATTCTGCCTCAGGTTGAAATTATCGGGTGTTTCATAATTATTGAGACCATTTTCAAGGCGCTATCCTTGAGAACAGTCTCAACAATTATGAAACACCCGATAAGTATCTTTTTCTATCTACACGTCCCCCCCCCCTCAATAGCATCAAGGTAAGTAGATGGGCGAGCCGAAGCGCCCCTTCGCCCCGTCTTCACTTGCGAGGCTCTTAAGGACCCGCATTATTGCGAAAACGGTCTGAAATGCAAAAATGTCACAAGTGACAAATTATCCAGACTGAGACCAAATGGCTAACTATCGCTTCTGACAATTCCTTCTAGCACACATCAAACTGAAGACGTCAGAAAAAGTCGCGTCAAAGATTGTCGATCGTAGGCTACTCTGGCTGAAAATTGTCTTTAGGAGACATTGATTTTCATAATGTATTTTGATAGTTTTCATCGAGAGACCTGTTTGCTCTTCAGGCATTACTAACTTTCGTAGTAATCCGGCAAATCTCACTGCTCGTCAAAGGGTTTCATCTTCAATTTGGTTCTTACAACCACGAACTTTTCCCGTCTGTTTGTACAGAATGGAGACTGCCGACTCCGAGAAACCAAATGGTGCGATATTGAAAGAAGAATCATCTGTAGGGCCCAAGTGCGCAGTCTGCAACGATCGAGCAACAGGACAGCACTATGGCGCAATCGCGTGTGACGCGTGAGTTAACGATTTAGTATGAGAGATCTTCAAGCAAATTTTCAGCTGTAAATACTTTTTTCGACGAGCGATTGTGGTCTGCTTTTCACAAATTGAAGCTATTCGAAAATGGGGGAGGGGGGGGGGGGGGGGAATGCGGGGGCTTGAATTTTCTCGTTTTTTTGAACTAGACACTTGTGCCGGTTGAATCGACAAACTTTAGGACAATCGAACGTTTGCATGCCAGAGCAACGGAGAGTGTCCAGTTGAAAAAGGTCTGTTTAATTCAGGACTTGAATTTACAAAGCTGAAAAATTATTGAGACCGCGCATTTAATGAACATGAGCGCGCAGAATTATGTCTTTGGCGCTGCGCCTAATAATGAAAGAAAAATTTTCTTGTTATGATCCAAAGAAATGCATAGAAACAACCCAGACTCTTTTTTCCGCCAGGCCGTCGAAAAATTGCATATTACTGTGTCGGCTGAAGATGATACCCTTACTCTGCAGATGTACGTTGCGCTTGTCGGCATTGTAGGTTGCAAAAATGTTTGCTCGTCGGCATGAAGAGAAGCGGTGAGAAAATTTTTTTGTTTTCTATTGTAAATTATACGTCGATTCCTATTCAACAATCGCTTTATTTCGATGGGGCAATTTTGGGAATTAGTTTTGGGAATCAATATGAAATCGTATCTTATATTCTACTTGCAAAGTTAGACTAACAATAAGGACTCATTGTAAGATTACATAAGCTGACTTTCTCAGACTCTGAATACTTGTAAGGCTCCCACTCACCTTGAGACTTCCTTCGGCCTTGAAGAATATGGCACGAAGGCCTCGTAGTTTCCCTGAGGCTTAACTGAGCTTTCGAGACTGAGGTTCCAGATAATCTATCTCCCCCGAGACCTCTTGAGGCTCTTAGAACTATGGAGATGCCTAAGGCTACAGGGCCGCCCTCTCTCTCCCCGAGAACTCTTTGAGTTGCTCACTATCCTTTAGCGCTCGTCTCGCGCACTCCGCCGTTCACCTTTAAAGTCCCCCTTCCTAGAGTTTTCAGTAAATCGCGAAAGAAAGTCCCCCTTCCTAGAGTTTTCAGTAAATCGCGAAAGAAAAGACACGCACTTCAAAATTTGACTCTTAGCTATCGGAAACTCACGGGACCGCATCGGATACACCAAGCGCGTCCGGAGATTGGTCAGCAACATGCCACTCGACAGCACTTCAAGGTTTCTGCTGCTGAAGCATTTCATCTGATTCACAGCAGTTCTGTTGCTTCGCGAATTGTTGAACTTCCGTCTCTTCCATTCCGCCACCACAACCAGTTACTCTCGACTGGAGAGGACATGCTGAATGGATTGGCAGAACTGGAAAAACATTTTACGCTGCTCTGGAGCCGGGGCGAGCTAGAGCCTTATGAGACTATGGATGCGGCTCTGAGCGCGCCAAGCCTGTTTATTCAGCCGATCACAACAAAGGTACGAAACCAGAAATCTATTATTCTTCTTTTTTCTGGCTTGTAGCAGGCAATTTTAGCTTTAGCGCTTCTTCCAAAAATTCCAAAATTGCAGTGGACCGATCCGGTAGCGGTGAATGCAAACAAGAACATTTTGAAAATGTTCTTTTGGCAGGCAAGAATATGTACTCTTTATATTGACTGGACCAAAACCTTCCCAGTCCTCATGGATCTTCCCGAGAGTGATAAGGTAAATGAGTTTGGGTGAAGATATTATAATTGTCTCCTACGTTAAGGTGACTTTGATAACCAATCACGCTGCTTCGTACTTATTAATGTGCGAAGCGATTCGTACTCCCGAAAACGTGACCGATCGTATCGTATATCCAGATGAAGCTGTCTTTATCGCAATCCTCCATCAGATAGTATCTTCAGCACCAAGTGAGCAGGCGGTACTGGGAAAGCGAGTTGGGATTTCGAGATTTTATTGACAGCGTTCCCATGAGCGACAAGAAATCGGTCGAATTGCATTTTACTTTTTTTTCACCTTCTTCTTCTTCTTCACTTCCGCAGACACATCAATGTTTTTCAGCTTAAAAGCGCTGAATCTCGTGATATCACAGATCATCGACGATGTTCTCAAACCGTTCCGCCAGCTAAACATCACGATTAAGGAGTTTGCCGCACTACAAACGGTGATGTTTTTCGATCCTGGTATGTTGAGTCGCCCTACGTAACTTCTTCCAATGAAGATAGCATCAACCTCGACTCGGCCAGTAGACGAAATGTGGAAGCTGAAAGAAAGAAATATCTTGACGGCCTGTATCGTCATATTGTGCGGCTTCACGAGCCACAGCTTGCTCTTCAAAGATACACAGACCTACTGCTGCAACTACCCACTATTCGAGTTAGCTGGTTTTTGTTTGCAAGTTTCTCTATGCCGTGGAAATCCGACAGAATGCCAATTTTTTTAGTGAAATTTACTTTGTTTTGATCTCCTCACAAAAATGTTTGAGCCTCGATCAAGCAAGTATTGCGAGGCAAAGAAGCGCGTAATACGGAATCAATTTTTGCAGCGCGTTGCCAGAGAATTCAAAGATGCGCTGAAGATCGTTGAGATCTTCCAACTCTGTACTTTGCCCAACATTTTAAAGGAAGCGATAGTCACGACGCCAAATTCTGGAAAGGTCATCAACTCTCGCACCATCAATGAATGATCCATCCTCTGCAAATGAATAAATTAAACTTTACCCTGTTTTCATGCAACCGATTCTCGCAAATCCTCTCAAGCGCCCAGACAAGTGAGAGCGGACGAATTGTCCTTGCTTATCCGGTGCCGGTTAGGCAGGGGCGTCGTGGTGCTGGGTTCTTCCTCCGCGGCGCTCCCTCTTCCGCGGTGTCCAGGGCTGCGGCTTCCCCTCAGCGTCTGGCGAGGGCGACGACCGTCGGCGGTTAGTCTCCGGCGGATGATGAGGTGGCGGAGAGCGCTGGAGAACACGACCGGTCGATGTGGACGAAAGGACGAAATATATGGTGTATAAAAGAGAGGCATCTAAAGGTAATTTGTGGGTCGTCTCCAGTCTTCCGTTCTCGACTGGTATTGTCGTAAGTCTTGTATTTCTTTGACGCAGCTGCTGCATCTCGTTTCGTCCGAGAAAAGCGTGATCAACAAACATCTTCCGTGATTCTACAAAAGGATTGTTCACTCCCTTCAGAGAAAGACATTCTCCAAGAAAGCGCTTCCCGCGAAACCCGCGCCCTTTCCGTGAAGGGCCGTGACTCAATCACGGATGGAGAAGAATTTCCAGACGACAACATGCCTTCTTCACAAGGGCAGAATCTTTATCATCGAAGGGCGCCTTCCTTGAATGCGTCAACAGTCAGCCCCATCTCAGTTCGTATATAAACGGAGCCGTCGTGCACATCGTCACTCACAGAGATGAAGCTTCTTCTACTGCTGTGCCTGCTCTCGTCCTTCGACGCCGTCGCCCCATCCACTGAGCGCGACACCGTAAGTCTTGTTTACAATTGTAAGTCGGACTAGAAGGTACACCCCGATGAGATAAAGGAGATTGTCGGAGACTACAAGCGCTGCATCGGCGGAAGTCGAGGCGAAGCCTTCTTCCGTGACCTGGTATGAACGTTGCTGTGAATGACATATTTTTTTTTATTATTTGTTTCAGGTCGAGAAGAGCTTCGATGAGCAAATGGACATTCTCTTTGGTCGCATTCGCCCGGAAGTAGCCGAATGGATCGTCGAAGTCTTCTTGGGAAACTTGACTTCTGAAGACGTCGAGAAGGTCTACCAAACGCTCGATCGTGAAGTTAGCTCCGATTTCCGACGTTTCATGCATTGAAATGATTCAGGCGTTCGACGACGAAGTCATCGTCGCCGTACAAAACAGCCCCGCCTTCATTGATATGGTCAAGAATCGGCAAAAAAACGTGAGGCATTCGCAAAGTGCGCAACTCAATTTTTAGAAGGAACACTATTCGAAGAACGCTAACCTTGTAAAGAATCTGCCGTGTGGATCGCTGTATGGTAATGGTTCCTAATCATTCAAATTGTTCGTTGGCAGGATTTTATGGCGAATTGAAGGATATCTTCGCGCCGTTCGCTCAGATTCCCCGCAACGTCTCAGACGAAGTGGCCAGGGTGCAACGCGGCGTCGCTCTCCGAGAATATCCGCTGCAAGGCATCCGTACCTGGGTCACTCGCGATCCGAAGGAGCTGGATACCATCAGCGTCTACTTGGTAACATGTGCTTCGCGGCTCAAAGAAAATTTTGAGGATGGAAGCGATGAACGCGATCTTCACCGCCTCGTCGACAACATTGAACGAGCACTGCTCTGGACGGGTTTGAACATGCAAGAGGGCCTTGACGCCATTCTTTCCGCCAAGAGAAACGCCGTTTGTCATTCTTGGTCCTCTCAAATCTTCAGACGGCACACAAGGCATTCGCCAATTCACTCGACGAGAGCAAGCTCTACAGGAAGGTTTTCTTGCCTAGATTTGATAATTACACTCAATTAAGATCGTCCACGGACTACAGAAGAAGAAACACGGCTTCTACACGTTCGAGAGCTTCACGAACGCCGTCGGCAATGCGGTTGGATATGACACCATTAAAGGCAAGTTGAACTTGTCGTCCAGTGGAATGCAGATTGAGCAATCAGAGGAGGCAAGCTTACAAGAGACTTTCAGACCTCTACGATAGGGTGAAGGACTACGAGTCTGTGCTGGTCCCATTGAAGCGTGACCCGCGCTACTCACTCCTGTCCACCTACGAGCCCCATGTCTTCTGCGGCAGCGCAACGACGACTCCTCGTCCCGTCAACGACTGATGCTCCGTTCCAGGCACTTCTTTGCAATAAAGACTTCATGAAGATGCACCCAAATAAGAATAATATCACTTTTAAAAAAGTTCCACTATCCCAGCAGAGACACTTCTGACTGATAATGCATTCAAAGAAGGCGCATTTTATGTTAGAACACGTTCCCCCATGACGACTCGTCCCACGTGCCAACTGTTGAAAATTTGTCCCAGGCGAATTTATTGAGAGAGAAACAGTAGGAGAACGTCTGGAAAAACTGAAAAGTACTTCGATCATTGACGCATAACTTTCACGCGCTGGCGTTTACCGGCAAGTGGCTCCTTGACTTGGAGAATTTTCTTTGTAACAAAGTTTCGGAAGAAATCTTCTGCTTGTGGCTCCGTAGGAAAGTCCCTTTCTCTGCTCTGTGCTGCACATGTTGGGTAAAGTATTAGTAAAAGTATTCTTTCCACTGTTGTTTTCGCTAGCTTCAGGTCTCCTTCCCAGCCTTTTCAGTCTCGAGTGTTGAGTGGCTTTACGAATGTTCCCAAGAAATTGTGAGTTTCATGTTTATTTGCCGGGTGCGACACGTTTTCTGCCGTTCGAAGCGGCCACTTACATCGTAGAAAAGGACGGCTTCGAAATGCGGAAAACTAGAGGCGCACCCGGCATTGCATTTTACAAACATATGTGGCCGAAGCGCCGAGTCGTGGAAATTAGACTTGGAACTTCGGCAGCAGGACACTAGTAGAAGAGGACAGTGACAGCCTGGTCGCAGACCTTGAAATCCTCTTTTTTGACGCTCGCTTTTTGCTGCAGCGACGAGGCGACCACACCCGACTTCTATAAAGATAAATTTTTTGCTTGTAGATATTTGTTAAAACGACGGCCCACCTGGTAGTTGGCGGAGAAATTTTCCGATAGCGTTTTTCCGATCTCGAATACCAAGTACTCGCCGGCGAGCGCGATCACCGATTGACCAATGCACGTCTCGGAAAATTGCTCGGCGGCCGTCGATGCCAAATGGAAGGGTCGTCTCTTCACCAGATCACAGTTTTTTGGGTCGATGCGTCTAAAATCTTTACTATAAATTCGTCGCCTTTACAGGTGAACGGTTACAAAACTCCATAAGGGCTTACACGGGGCCCGTCGTCTCGCACTTCGATCTCTGCGTGTCACGGGCAAAAACGAAGAGGTGCAACAGCGGTGATGGAACGCCCGCCTTCTGGTCTGGGGGCAGTTTGAAGAAGTAATGCTTGTAGCGTTCGCCTCGAATCACCGGCACAGCCACGGTGTTGATCGAGAGGGCGAAGGCGAGTGGCTCCACACTACAAGATCGTGATCTCACGCGACTCAGCTCACAAAACATCGAATTTGTCCAGGGTGGCCTCAAGTTTGACGGAAAGGGTGTCGGCACCGAGATTTTGATCCAGATGGTCTTGCACCGTCTTCTGCAGGCTCGTCCCCACGATGTTGTCGAAAGCGCCTTGCTGCAAATGGATCGTTCTAAATTGTGTTGCAGAAGGCTTAAGGAGTATATAATTTAGCCAGTATCTCCACGGATAAGAAAGAATGAGCGGGAGGTTGCAAGCTATGTAGAAGAAGCGCAAAATTGTCTCTCACAATAGCTTGAGCGCTGCGATTTCGAATTGTCTCCTGGGTGATTTGGTATTCGCCCATGAGTCCTTCCACTTGAACGGCAGTTAGATTTGCATTGTCTATCACGCGAGAGCAGATCCCTGTGGCGACAACCTGCAACGGAAGAAAGAAAAACGTGCTTGAGCCGCAGCGAAAATGGACAAAAGGAAGACCTTTGTGGCCATCTTCTCTCTTGATGACGCCAAGTATTAAAAAAACGAAATCTTAAGAACCTACTAGAAAGCGCGTGTATTTGTCGAGAGTAGCGACGAACGACCTGTAAGTGCCTTTGTGGCCATTTTCGGTCTTGATGACGCCATCAAGAATTCCGTTATTGAGATGTTGCCTCACTATCTAATCCGAAACATCTGGCATTTTTGTTTGCATACCGTGATTAAATCTCTGGGTTTGCATTTGTCTGGGCAGCCGCAAGCGTCTTTGAGGTCCGCATAGGCACCTACGTCGAGTGTCTGGAAGTATGTCGTGCTGCGCGTCATCAGCCTTTTCGCATTAAACTCAAAGGCCTGCAATGGGAAATTCGTTGTTAGTTTGCCGCTCGAATTTAATAAAGCAAAGTTTCTTCACCTTTACGTAGTCAAACTCTACGAGAAATTTCTTCAGCCGCCGTAGTAATCTCGAACTTATCATGAGAATATCTCGAGATATTCTCGTGATATTTGACCAAAATATCGCGAGC
>JAQIXL010000677.1:0-26651 GCA_034700245.1 Poikilolaimus oxycercus | reverse complement strand
AATGTCTTTTGAATTTTGGCGCGAAATCTCAAGGGTCATCCAAAATTGCCGAGATCAAGCTTGCGTGAATCGCCGTGCTCATTCGCTCGAAACAACATTTCTTGAAAGTGTGGACGTCTATTCTCAGTTCTTCCGGGGTAAATTTGCTTGCCAATGACCATACTTAACTGGTAGACTACGGTTGTGCTGAAGTCTGTTCCTAATATCATATTTCACGGGTTATAGGGCTTGGCATTCGTCCTTTTCAAAGGCCTTATTCATCCGGCAATCAGTATTTGTTCGCATTGTTATGAAACTTTTGGGTTGTTGATATTTGGCGATTAACGCATTGATATTGCGCTTCTGTTGAAGATGGATTCTTGTAGGTTTCCCGTTTTGCTAATGGCTCCGATGGCTGCAAGCAAAGTGGAAAAGATGGAAGTCGATGAGGAAAAGAAGTCGGTCAAGGAGGAGCCGCCGGTTGATATCAACTCGATCACACTCGAAAGTGCGGATTTGTATTTCTATCTCATATTTGTTTGTGTTAAGGCTTGAAGGAGCAGTGCGTGCAGCTGGACAAGGGAGAGACTCACATTTTGGGTCGTCTCCTTCAGTCGATCCCAAAGACTCGAAAGCTCTTGAACAAAGAGGTGCGTCATTGTCTATGTTACACACTTCTCAAAGGTCCTAAACAAACTTCTGACGTGGCAACAGCCAACAGCTACTGGCAATCGCGACCAGGTCCTGACATGGGTTCCTTATACACCCGCGGCTACTGCCGTCGTGCCCATGGAAGTAGACGTTGGATCTCAGAAAGCTGCCAAGTAAGGCACCATATATATTGTTCATTGATTTAGATCCCCACGCCCTGCTCGTCGTACGGCGACAGTGGCGAATACGTCACCCGAATCTGAGCTCTATGCACATCTCCTTGTTCTCTTGCATCTTGTCGATCTCAAAGAGGTAGATATTGGCAAACTTCACAATGTCGTTCTGTTTAGAAGGAACTCGCGGCGGTTGCTGCTTCTCTGTTGGTGGAACGTGTAGATGGATTCGAACGTAGAAGTCTCGATCCGATTGCTGCCCGCGCCTTCTTCTATCAGGCATTGATCCACGAGTGGAACGGAACTCTTGATGCGCAACGCAGGTCTGCCTAAAGTCTCTCCAGATCAAACTTCTTCGTGTTTAGTTATTTGAACGCTCGACTGAGAACGTCGACATTGCGTCACGAGACTCATTCGCAGGCGGTGCTCATCAATGCGCTACTGCGCGCCTATCTCCTCGGCAAGCACTTCCAGAGCGCGGCCCGCCTCATCTCGAAAGTGACCTTCCCTGACGGTGCAAACAATAATGATCTCGCTCGCTTCTTCTACTATCAAGGACGCATCAAGGCCATGCAACTTGATTATTCCTCCGCTGCGGGCTTTTTCCAACAGGTTGACAAAGATTATATCTTACTCAGAATTGCTCAGGCGATGCGCAAGGCACCGCAGGATGCGGCAATTGGTTTCAAGCAACACGTGCAGAAGTGGGTGGTTGTGATCTCGCTCCTCCAGGGAGTCATCCCCGAGCGCAGCATCTTCCGCACCCCCATCCATCGCATTTGTCTCGCGCCTTACCTCGAGCTGACTCATGCTGTTCGGCTCGGTGATCTGCCCAAATTCTCGTCCGTCATGGAGGAGAAGGCGAAAGCCTTCGAGGCCGACGAGACTCTCACGCTCATTGTCCGTCTCCGTCAGAACGTGATCAAGACGGCCATTCGACAAATCTCGCTCGCCTACTCGCGCATCTATCTTCGGGACATTTGCCGCAAGCTTCAGCTGGCTAACGAGCAGGAAGCCGAGTATTTGGTGCGGAACTTCATGTTTCGTTTATATAGACCATCAGGTGGCGAAAGCGATTGCGGAAGGTTCCATTGAAGCAACGATCACGTCAGACACGAAGGAAGGAGATCTCTATATGCAGTCCTCTGAAACTGCTGACGTCTACAGGTTCTATTCTCGACTCAAACAACAATTCTTTAGGACGGCGGAGCCGCAAAATCATTTCGACTCCCGCATCAAATACTGCCTGGAGTTGCACAACCAGGCGGTAAAAGCTCTGCGCTTTCCGCCGAAGAAGGACGCCGTTCCCCTCGAGACGGTTGAGCAGCAGCGCCTCCGCGAGCAGCAGGAACTCGAATTCGCGAAGGAGATGGCGGATGAGGATGACGATGACTTCTGAGCTAATTTATTTGCTGCTACCCGTTCCCCTCTTTGTGTGTCAGCCCATCCGAGTGTATTCGGGGATTGTGGATGTAACAATGTGGTAAAATAAACGGATGATTCGGATAGCACTGCGTTACTTGCAAACTGGTTAACAGCCGTAAATACTTGTGAGGAAATCTCGTCTCACTCATTTACTTCTCGTAGATGCTTGTGAGAGCTATCACTCGCCTGAATAGGATTTGCGATTCCATCGCATCATCCCTATCGTCATCTTTTCGGCCTCCAGTATCACCAGCTCTGGCCTTGGTTGAGGTTTGTCCCGACTTCTTTTCATTTCTTGCTAGGCCCCATCGGCTTCATGGCAGCCGTCGAGCAGCTATGGAGTAGAAGATATAGTGAAGGACATGCGCATTCTTCTCGGAGTGCCTAAATTCAGAACGTCAAAACGTGAGCCCGTGTTTCAATTTTTGCTGAACTGAGATCCAGCGAAGAAGGTGACGAGAAAGTTCTCGATTACACGAATTTTCCATCCGAAGACGGATCATACAGCGTGCATCTCGTGTGGTTCCTACCATCAAATCGACACAATTTGCGGCGTCTGCTATGAGAAGGTTGTCTGCTCCTTCATGAAATTCATTCTTTCATTCTAGGTTCGTCAGGCGACGAATGAAATCAAGAAGGCGATGATGAATTACAATCCATACAAGGGCGAGAAGCAGGTCAAAGAAGTACATGTTCGTTATCAAGACGATGCTACTCTCGAGGACGGCGTCCTCAATGGCAAGCGCGTCCTTGAAATCGACAAGCCTCGACCCAGCTGGTTCAAGATCAAATTCGACAAATAGAGCTTTCTTCTATAGACTGTTAGAGTGGTGTTCTGCTGTTGATGTCTTTATGAATAAATGAGAGCTTGGAGACGGAAACGGCGGGAGCCGTTTTTGCTTGGCGACTCCTGTGGCCGCCGGCCCCTCTTTTCTGTTCGAGAAGGAGTAGAATAGTTGTTGTTTCGAGACGCGGAGAGTGAGGAGAATAGCTGCGGGGAAGGGAGGGCGCCCGCCCCTCGCCGCCACCGTGCATCGATCGTCCTCCACCTGTCGCCTCCTCGGCCAGCGCTTTCCTTGACCCGTCCCCCTCTCGCTCCTTCTCCGAGATGGGATCCGAGAAGCGCTACGAGATGTCCTGTGAGTCTCAGAGTGAATGCAACTCCTGGATTCGACTCTTTCGAGCGGTTTGTTCTTTCTTCCTCGTTTTCGACCTCTGATAGACGGAAGAGGGATTGAGCGCGCGCTAGGGGGATGACAGGGCATTTGGGGGAATTGAGTCTCTCTGTGTGTTCAAGGGTTTGGAGGTCAATCCATGAGCAATTACATCGATCCAAGAAAACGTGTTGGGAACTTGTGAAGAGACCTTCTCCTCAAGAATTTCTTCTTGTCATGAGTCACACATTCTCTCCTTGAGAATTTCCGATGTCCACATTGGGATCGACGGGGTTTCGACATAGACAGAGGACTGAGTCACCAAAGAGATGACCACTTCTTTCTTTCGTGCACCTGCCCGTCTTCCCCTCTCAAGGTCACTGGGCGTCGAGAAAATAAACAGAGAAAGAGCGGCAAGACTCGTCGAAGAGCTTGTACGACATTCGAGACCTCGAGGGAATCTTTCCAGAGGAATTCTCCTTGCAGTTCGACACCGACCACGATGGTTTCATTCCCACAACAGATCTCAAGAGGGCTGTTCGGGATTCCACTTACTCCTTTGGTCTCTCCGACCAAGAGGTCAAGGAACTCATCCACAATGTCGACATGAACAAGGATCATCTTGTCGACTTCGCCGAGTTCTGCACTCTCGTCAGTCCTCTTCCAATCATTGAAGAACGAGTTTCAGTTGAGTAAAGCGAAGCATCTTCACATGCGACATGTCATCTTTCGAGCAGCTCAATTCGTGGTTCCACGAAGTAAACGAACGGAGCCCTTCTCCTACCTCCAGCAATACAAATGCTTGCCGCCTCCCGTCTTCATGTTCATCATCTCCATTGTTGAAGTAAGGCCAAGAAGAAGCAGTTCATGTCTTCAGATTTGTATTTACGCTTATTATGTAGTCGAAAGTGGCGAAGGTGTCCAGATGAACAAGCCCGTGCCCACTTCTTCTCCACTCATCTTCAACCCTTATGTGAAGAAGGAAGCTTGGAGATTCCTCACCTATATGTTCATCCACATCGGGTATTCACTTTCCTCCACTCTCATTTCTCTTCCAGAATCTATCACTTGATCTTCAATGTCCTCACCCAGCTCGCCCTCGGCATTCCCCTGGAGCTCGTTCACCAGTGGAGAGTCATCATTGTCTACCTCTCCGGAGTCGTCACTGGTAAGGAAGCAATGTCTCACACACACATTACAATCAGGCTCCTTGCTCGTGGCAGCCGTCGATCCTCACGTATATCTGGCGGGGGCCTCCGGTGGGGTCTATGCGCTCTTGGCCGCCCATTTGGCAGAACTCGTGCTTAACTGGTCCGAAATGGAATTCGCTTGGATTCGCGCAGCTGTTCTCACAATTCTAATTGGCAGCGATGTTGGAGTGTCCATCTACCAACGCTATTTCGTCGACGTCGTCGAAAAGGTTATCAACCGCGTTCTCGTCAACTGCTCAGATCTCCTATGTCTCACACATCGGTGGCTTCGTTGCTGGACTTTGTCTCGGCATAGTCGTCCTACGCAACTTCCGCAAGCACAATTGGGAACGAGTCATTTGGTGGACCGCTCTCATGGCTTACGTACTCTTTGTTATTGTTCTCGTGCTTATTATTGCTGCCCCAGATATGTTCTAAGCTACGGATAATAGTGCTTCATTCTGTATATAGTCTTTCTTTCACAACCCAGTGCCTCCCCAATCAGCTCATTGAAACTGCATTCCTCAAGAAATAAAGCTCGAAAGACGTGATTTATATTGTTCTCGCTGGTCTATCTGACATTCTAGCAACAATAACAAGAGAAAATGAGATACGTATATTGAGCAGTCGAGAGAAGGCCTTCATCCCCAGAGCAGACTGAGCACCGTCAGCGGAACCACCTTTAAAGGATATATAACCCAAAATAGAAATACATACCTGTCCATTTGGCATGGGCTCGGCGCCGCTGCGAAAGCCGAGGTAGACGACGAAGGGCACCCAACCCCACTGCACTCCAAAGCGCGCCCAGTCGACCGATTTCGTCACCAACGACGCTGATGTAGGACTCAACTTCATTCTTCAAGCAAGATAATGTTCCTTCAACAGAGATTCCGTAAAAATATATCACAAAGCTCGGTGAGCAAACCTATAATCTCGGGTCTTTGCAAAAACAATTCAATCCTTTTATCATAGAAGTTTTGTATGTACGGACACACCAAAGTGGCCCTCTTGAAAATTCGATAAGTTACACCACGCCGTCAAGTGAAAGATTGCGATAGAAACCTTGACTAAACAATATGCTCCACGGGCAGAGAAATGCAGAGATATTGTAAGAGTGGAATGAAGATGGAAGAATCAACAAAACGCAGCACCTACACGATCACGAGGAATCAATCTTAGTTCACTTCCGTGTTTCAAGAAGATGTTGCCTGCTGACTGAGCTGGATTGATGCCCACTCCGTCGTTCGTGATAATGGCCGAGGTCGCCGCGGGCACCTGAACAGGAAAAGCAACTCAAAAAATTGGACTTGACGAACCTTAAATTCCTCAGCCGCGTATTTCAATACTGCCGTAAAGGGCGTCGACTCGAAGACACTCAAACTGAAAAAAAAACGAATACGATGGGAGACTTAAACATGATACATTGAAGTAGAAACGATGAAGCAGAAACTTCATGGCAAAATTGACAAAGAAAAAACACCTTACACTTTGTACGGAAGCTTCGGGTCGCTGGTGAGAGTGATTTTGAAGGTGACTTTGGATCCACTGCCAGAAGCGGCCCCCGTCGTTGACGAGGGAGCGTCCGCCATCACGCGCTAAGGGGGATCTGCAATCATGCGCAGATGATTTTCCTTCTTAGATATTCAATGAGAACGCGCTTTACCGACATCAACTGGAAGACTGACGTGGTTCTTACATCTCCACTTGCCAAACATGACAACAATTTGCCGAAGAACACTACAAATAATAAAAAGAAAGACAACTTCCAACACCTCTCAACGAGCCATACTGTGTTAGAAATATTTCGCGATTCAGGCAGCGCGCGAATTTTGAACGCGCATTTAGAAGTTCTGTAGCGAAAATTTGTCACTGCAAAACGGTGAATCGACTTCGTTTCTTCTTTGCTTCCTTGAAAGGCTGTAATTCAACACCTAGTTTCTTGTACTTTTGCTTGCCAATCCACTTCCTTTATGATTTCCCCTCTTGAGGGGCGCTCTGTTTCCTTGTTGACCCTCCTCTTTCTCCGTTACGGTCACCGTTTTGTGCGCTGGCTAAACACTGACTCATAGCGTCACTCCTCGAACTCTTTCCACCGCACACTGGTACAGACTTTAACTCCAGGTTTAGTGGCTAGAATAGAGGGTCATTCGGTCTGCGCGTTAGTGATAAGATATTGATCGCGTCCTTCTCGTAAGGAAGCATAATATTTGCTAGACTCGACGCTCCTCGTCCATCGACTCGTCGTAGAAACTTCTGCCTCAGCGTCTAATTCTTGTTTTGTGAAAGAATACAATTCTGATCCGTCTGCGTGAGCAGATACGACGTTTTTCCGGAAAAGTGCGCCTTGCTGGTGGCGCCACTTTTGCCTCTTTTCCTTACTGCTTGAGTGCCCTTCGTACTCATGCCGTAACTGGCGACCTTCGAAGCTATGTAAGTCGAGGACAAGGGCTTATGTCGTCCCTGGGAGGGTGCGCGACCTTCTTGGTGGCCTCTAAATGGGCGTCCAACTGGTTTCGCGCGGCCCTGACTCCAATGGGGCATCATTTGTCTCTGCGTTGGGCGGGAGAGTGGAATCCCAGCTCGCTCAACAAGAACGTAGTAAGACACCGGGTCGGCGGGTTCTCAAGCAGCTCCAGCTGTTTTGAGGGCTGACGTAGTTTGCCGTCCCTTCCCTCTCGGCGCCATTTGTCATGCGGCACACTCACACACCGCGTCGACAAGCCATTCCTTTCCCATGTGCTGGCATCTTGATTTGATCGTCTTCTGTTTGTTGGGTTGCATTTGTCTTTCATCAGTTGCTATGCTTGATATAGTTGACTGTTTTCAGGCCGTGGGGCCAGAGTTGGGTGAATGATATACTGAATTTCTCCGTCTATACGCTTGACTGGCTGTTCAACACTACATCAGCATCCGAAGTGGTCGATGCGTTTCCGCTTCTCGACAAAGGAGGAATGCCGCGCCCTCCAGTCCTCACTCGACACATTGTCGTCAACAGCCCTCATCAGAGGGAGCGCTTCGCCACAAATATTATCAGGTAAAGAACTTTATTTTCATGCCATTACCTGTTTTAGCACTTGTAAGTATACGGTGATCTCTTTTCTTCCCCGATTCATCTACGAGCAACTTAGGAGATACAATAACGTCTTCTTCTTAGTCATAGCCTTGCTACAGGTACGATCGTTGTCGGCAATTCTCAATCATTTATTTCTTAGCAAATTCCCAATGTCAGTCCTACGGGTCGATATACAACTGCGGTTCCGTTTCTCTTGATAATGTCAATATCTGCGTTGAAAGAAATATTTGAAGATTGGGTAAGTCGCTTTTGTTTGCTCACTTTTGTTTGCTCATATATTTAGAAGCGAAGAGCATCGGACAACAAGGTTAATAACTTCTCGACACTAATTTTCCGTGGTGGATCTTGGATCCATGCGAAGTGGAAAGACGTAAGTTCTTAGTCTTCGCTAATGTTTTAGGTTGTCGTGGGAGATATCTTGAAAATCGAGAACGATCAGCTTTTCCCTGCAGACTTGTTGCTTCTTTCGTCAAGTGAACCTCAATCGATGGCTTACATTGAGACGTCCAATCTAGACGGCGAGACAAACTTGAAGATTCGACAGGTGATTTCCTTTCACTTATGCTTACTTTTCTCTTGACTTTGCAGGGACTGCCTGCTACTTGGCCACTGACATCCTCGGAAAAACTTGCAGAGTTTCATGCAGAAATCGAATGCGAAGTTCCAAGCCGCATTGTAAATGAATTCAGCGGGAACCTCGACTATCACGGCGATCTCATTCATTTCGGTTCGCTTCACACATATTAATAATTGAAATACTTTATTGCAGGTATGCAACAACTTCTGTTGCGTGGTGCGCGCCTGAAGAACACGCCGTGGGTGTTTGGAGCCGTCGTTTATACTGGACATGATGCGAAGCTTCTCATGAATTCCAAAACGGCGCCTTTGAAACAATCGAGCGTCGATGTTGCAACTAATCAGCGGATAATCATTCTTTTCTTCGTGCTCGTCGCCCTAGCAATCACGTCGGCCATCGGAGCCTTTATCTGGAACCGAGTGCATCTCGACGATTCTTGGTATTTGAAAGGAGTCGTCAAAGGCGAAACCGGAGGAGTTTCCATCGCTGGTTCGTTTTACTAGACTGTGAAGTATGAAAGTTTTAGATCTCGGAATCTTTCTGTACGATGTGCTGACATTCTTTATCCTCTACAACAACCTCATTCCGATCTCTCTACAAGTTACTCTGGAAATGGTTCGATTTTTTCAAGCTGCATACATAAACCAGGTAAGAAAACGTTTAGCCTTTCGAACTCTCTTTAGGATCTCGAGATGTACGAACCCTTTACGGATACTCCCGCTTGTGCTCGAACGTCGAATCTCAATGAGGAACTTGGACAGGTAAAAGTGCCGAGTTTTCAACAAACCCTGTTGTAGGTGAAATTCGTGATGAGCGACAAGACAGGGACATTGACAAGGAATGTGATGAAGTTCAAGCGCTGTTCCGTGGGTGGAATCAACTATGGAGACAACGAGAGTGACGACTTTAACGACGAAACGCTGCTCGATAATCTTACCGCTGAACCGGTTAGTGCAGGCTGATTTTTGTTCTAATCCAGCTCCAGAGTGGAACGAAAGCACGCGAAATTCGTGAAATACTGATGATGATGGCAGCGTGCCATACCGTTGTGCCGGAGCACAAAAACGGCGAAATCATCTATCAGTCATCTTCTCCCGACGAAGGAGCGCTTGTTCGAGGCGCGGCGACGCTTCAGTTTGTCTTTCACACAAGGAAGCCTCAGAGCATCGTCGTTAGTGTGGTATGTTTGTATCTTATTCAGACCAACGGAGGAAGTTTACAGCTTGGAAGAGATACAAGCGTGGAAATCTTGAATGTGATTGAGTTCAACAGTGATCGCAAGCGGATGAGTGTTATTGTGCGAGATGAAGGCGTGCTGAAACTCTACACTAAAGGAGCGGTATGAAGGACCTTCATTTTTTACTTGGACTAATTCAGGATACGGTGATCTTTGAGCGATTACATGAGTCAGAAGCGGACAAGGTTAGGACTTGCAAGGACCATTTGGAAGACTACGCGTCCTACGGTTACCGTACACTCTGTTTTGCAATGGCTGTTCTGGACGAGGTAGTTCTGCTTGAGCATAATAATTTTGTTGAAGAATGTCTATGCTGATTGGGCAAAGCGTTGGAATCAAGCAGTGTTGATGATCGATGGCAGGCAAAAGGCAATGGACGCCATCGCCGAAGAACTCGAACGAAATCTCACTCTTGTTGGTTCGACCGCCATTGAAGACAAGTTGCAAGAGGTAGTTCTTTATTGCTTTGAATAATGTCTCCAGGGTGTCCCCGAGACTATCGCTACTTTGATGAGAGCGGGCATGAGTGTGTGGATGTTGACGGGCGACAAACGAGAGACAGCTATCAACATTGCTCATTCTTGCGCTCTTTGCAATCATCAAATGGAACTTCTTATTGTCGACAAAGAAGATTACGAGGGCACTTTCGACAAACTGCGGCAGTTCGTTGATCGCGCCGCCTATTTACAAAGGGATCTGAAGTGAGTTCTCTTCTCAAGTTGGAATGACATGCATTTCAGAGAGTTTGCATTGGTGATCGAAGGACGATCTTTGCATCACGCACTGAATGGCGAAGCTCGAGTTCAGTTCCGACAACTGGCACTTCTGTGCCGATCCGTGGTCGCATGTCGAATGAGTCCCATGCAGAAGGCTGAGGTTGTCGAGATGGTTCGAGAAGCCGGAGAACACGTCGTTTTGGCCATCGGGGATGGAGCGAATGATGTGGCAATGATACAGGTACGATGCCCTTTGATTTTGGTCAGTTGTACTGTATTTTCAGGCTGCAAATGTTGGAGTTGGAATGAGTGGCGAGGAAGGTCTGCAAGCTGCATCCGCATCAGACTATTCCATTGCCCAGTTTCGATTTCTTCTACGTCTTCTCTTGGTCCACGGCGCTTGGAACTATGATCGATCCGTGAAAGTGATCCTCTATTCCTTCTACAAGAACATTTGTTTGTACATAATTGAACTCTGGTGAGTGTATCTATCAATTCCATGTATTATTTATAGGTTTGCTATTTTCTCTGCGTGGTCTGGACAAACCATTTTCGAGCGCTGGACGATAGGAATGTTCAACGTGTTGTTTACCGCATGGCCGCCGGTGATTCTCGGTCTTTTCGATCGACCAGTGAGCGAAACGCGACTTCTCGCCCTACCGAGTCTCTACGAGTCACTTCATAGACGGGCTTTTGTTCTAACGGTCGGTGTTTATTCTCGTTTCCTTGAAGGTTTCGTTTCAGAAATTCTTCCTCTGGATTGGTTTGGCGATCCTGCATTCCATCCTTCTCTTCCTTTTCTGCCGAGCTTTCCTCATCGACGGTGTCGTCTGGGCTAACGGACGAGAGGGTGGATGGTTGATGCTCGGCAACACCGCCTACACGGTATGTCGACTGGTCTTCGGATTTACTCTGTAGGTCGTGGTGGCAACAGTTTGCGCGAAGGCGCTTCTGGAGTGCGACTCGTGGACGTGGGTCATCTTCCTCGCATCCATCGGCTCAACTGTGCTCTGGCTCCTCTTTGTAATTGTCTATTCAGCCGTAAGCATTTGTTGGTAGACAAAAGATCACCATTACAGATCTTCCCGACCTTGCGATTTGGGGCGGACATGGCTGGAATGGGGTGGATCATGATGTCATCGCCGACTTTCTGGCTCGCCTTCCTCTTTATTCCCACCACCACGCTTCTTCCAGACATCATTTACAAGAGGTTTTGCTCATCATCTCGTGAAAGATCTTGTTTTAGTTTCCGAGCGATTTTCCATCCGACTCCACGTGAAGTAGCTGTCCTCGATGAGAAACGAACTCTACGGTTAATTTCATCGAAGTAAGTCTTTTTCAGTGGTTTGGGGAGTACCGCAATGCACCTAACTTTTGTTTTACGCTACTCACATTTCCTTTTCGAGCTTCTCTGAGGTTGTGTTGTGCTTCGCATGCTTTTCTCCAGTCCCTGTCCTCTGCAGGAATCGCTGTCTACTACCTTGGAGAAAGCTGGATCGAAGCCGAGAAGGTGACGCGAGGTCTGTAATCCTTTACCCCTTTGTAGTCAACTTTTCTTCTGTTTATCAGTCTCTGGGCAAATCTGGGCATCACTTTCTAATTCTTTTCGTCCTTGCACTTCGAATAACCAAAGCACTCATAGCACCTTGTTTCCTCTGAAGTTTCTCGAGTCTTGGGATCTCGAGGTTGTGATTTTAGCGAGAAGCGTTCCCTTCGAGGTGTCGTGAATCGTGGCATGGACTACGGAAGCACAGACGGACCTGCGGGCAGCACTGAACTCGTTATTGTGCCACCATCAGCCATTGAGAGCGAGTGGCTGCGAGACGAGGCGTCCAGGTCCTTCCTTCGTTTCCCTTTGCTCAATCCTTTCTTTCCCCTTTGGCGCCTCTTGTCTAGCTAGGAAAAGCATAGTGAATTGTGGTTGCGGTTTGAAGTCCGCATGGGTTGGTTGGTGGTCTCTTCCCTTAGCCTGACGTGTTGCCTGGTGGTGGCTAACTCTGTGTTCCAGCTCCTCGAATCGTCTCGCTCGGGCCAACAACAACAACGGTCTTCCGAGCAACACGGTCTCCGCGTGACCGTGCACCTTCTTCTTCTTCTTTCGCTCTTCCCCGCACATTTACTTCTCCGCCTTTCTACAAGCATCCGAGTTTCTTCAGTTTATATTTGGTAATTTCTGTTTCGTTGTTTGGATATTGAGAAGTAACAGAACAGAAACTCGTATAGAATAGCGCAGTGCTGGTGCTGTAGAGATCTTAGACTTTTCTGATAGCACTATTTTGCCCCGTGCGGCTTAATGTCCAACCCTAATGCATGAACACATCACTCTATCGTGCTTTCCTTTTTCATCTCACTCTTCCTCCTTTTGCAGCATGGGGAGTGTCCGACTAGAGACACTCGAGGGTCGTCAGCTCCTCCACTTCCGCGCCCCCTCCGATCACCCACACTTGGAGCCTCGTCCACGCAGCACCGCCTCTCTTGTGCTCGCCGAGCAAGCAAGATGTATATTCTTTTCTTTTCTATTTGGGTTTTGGGCACTTTCTAAATCTTTCTGTCCACTGTCGTAATCACAGACGAGGAGATGAGTAATTCTTTCAGACGGGTTCGCATTCTCCCAGGATGAGAGTGGCGTCGTGCCACAGACGGAGCTCATTCGCCATTACGACTCGGATCAACTCAAGCCTCTTGGTGTCTGATTGCCTCTCCTTGTCCTTTCCCTTCTCCCCATGCACGGGTCTTCTCTTCTTTTGCTTCTATGGTCGCTCTCCTTACTCGACCTCCATGTCGGGCCCTTCTTGTCAGCCACAGCATAATCACATCTTTTCATATACCGGGCTAATTAGAGAAATTGCGTTGGAACCATTTCCCTAAAGGGTTGTTCTTTGAGATTGTGAATATCCTTTCTTTGTAGTTATACCTGCTCCTTTTGCGCGACATTCACTTATAAAATTGTGATATGTGTATATTCAGATGTTTATCTAATGTTTCACCCAAATGAAAGTCGTATGAATGTGCTTGCGAATGAAGAGTTCTATGATACAAGTCTTATGTACAGTATTTACATCTTTGAGAATGCCGAGAGACTAGCAGACCTTGCACTTCTTGTGTTGGTGCACGTAGGGCGTCTCTCCCAATCCTGAAACATTTCACTTCTCTACAACACTCACGGATCGATTTGGAAGTTCTTGAAAGTGGTGAAGGAAGAGGGAGATGGGCAATGCAGTCGAAGAGCTGCAAAAAGAGTTCTTGTTACAAGAAGACGAACTTCTTTGACGTTGTCCCCCGACTTGGCTGACACCTGGAGATAGGGAGTGTGGAACTCCTTCGCCATTCTCACCAAATCTGCTCGCAACTTCGACGCACTCAAAGGGTTTTCTTAGAAAGGAAACAAGTGGCACTTTTTCTCGGCCACGTCGCTCTTGTTACCGACGAGGAAGATGGTCGTGTGCTGTCCTCTCTCCCTCTCAACAAAACGAACCCAGCGAATCACGCTATCGAGGGAGTACAAATCTGCTTCGTTTTTGAAAGATGGAAGACGCCCGAACTGGACAGGTCGAAGACGACTACAGCCACGTGAGCGTCTCGAATGTAAGAAGGAGCCAACGGTCGAAAGCGCTCTTGACCCGCTAAAAAGTATAGTGAAGGGAATGAAAAGCCTTGCCGGTGTCCCAAATCTGTAGTCGAACTGTCTGAAAGCAAATAGATTGTGTGGATGGGAAGCGTCTCACCTGCTCGCCGACCTTGTAATTGCGACAAACAAAGTCAATCCCTATAGTGGATGACTCATCTTGGAAGCAGTTGTGACAGAAGCGAGTGAGCAGTGACGTCTTCCCCGCTGACACTTCAAGACGAGGAGGTCGGGACTCACCACTAGCATCTCCAAGAAGGACCACCTTCACGTCGACGACTTCTTCCGAGGTGGTCATCGAGGCGACGGGAGAGGGAGGTGTGGAGTGAGGGGCTTATCGAGTATCGCCCCTCTCAGCTGCTATCACGGCTTCGGGCGAGAGGCGACCACGCGGCAATGGAGAAAAAGGGAACGAGGAGGACGGACCAGTCGCCTCCCCCACCCTGCCGACAGAACTCGCAGCACACACCGCAGAGCGCCTTTAATCGCCGCTTTCCTGCACTTTCGTCACTCGCTCTCTGGACGGCAATCAATTGACAATGGAGAAGGGAGGCACTTGGTCTGGGACTGTCGCTCCCGGCTGTCACCTGTCGCGGTGCATCTTCATGCTTATTCATGAGGTCTCTCACGAGGAAGGAAGAGCTCAAAAGAGCAAGGGAGGGGAAGAACGTGATGTTGCCCTCGTGTTCGCCAGCAGAGGGAGAACCACACACCTCTCCCAATTGGGGACTCACTCGTCATCCTCATGTCGATGGAAAAATAAACACGACCACCATCCCACATCATCTTCTTCAAAACTAAATCTCTCGGCACCTGATGCAGCAATTTGTTTCTCTTTTGTGTCGTTTGGATCTTCTGCGACATCTTCACGTTCACATAATGAAGACATTCCAGAACCGCACTTCTACAATAGATCACGGCTGTCCAACACAAGTTTTGGCCGTGGACTAAGAATTGAGGTCGTCGATGCAAGCAGAAGAACGCAGTGTCCCCCAGACGGACGATGTTTTGAAGAAGCGCTTTGAACTCGTCGTGATCCCGATGAGTTAGCACGCGTAGGTTCCAATCAGGAAAACAAACAAGAACGGTCGCCGAGTGATTCTTCTATGCAGCGTGCCACACGAGGTTCAGACATGGACCGCCCCTTCGTCTCGGACAAGAATTCTCGCTGAAGGGCGTCGAAGACGTCGCCGTATAAAAAGTGGGAGCCGGGGCTGGTGACAGCGCCTCAACCGAAAGGTAGATCAAAAGAAGTAGGTCACGGAATTTCTGGCGCGCATTCTCTATTGCTGGCATTATTAAACGCTTTTTTTTGGAATGAGATGATTGATTGTGTTTTGTTCATTTCTTCTTTGTTTAGTGGATTTGGGAGTCAATCCGCGAGAGGCGGTTTCGATCCGACGCCATTCCCCACCCCCCCTTGCTCGTTCATCCTCTCGAGGGTCTTGGAATTCCCCGACGGCACGTTCGCCTTCACCATTCTTTTTCGTTTCGTTATCCATTTGTTCGTTCTTCGCCTTTTCCGCTCGACCGGAGCAGCGTCTTCTAGTACTGCGTTCACCCAAATAGAAGTGTTATCAGGAGTTCTTTGCTGTCAACATAGGCCTCTTGAGGGTTTCCTGCTCCGTCTCGCTGACGTATCAGGCCATTCTGCTAACAAGCCGGCAGGCCGTCACTCGTCAGCTTCTTTCAACGGTTGACTAGAATTAAAAATTCCGTGGGTGGCAGCCCTTTCGTCATAGGCGCGTGCATGCCTTGGCGGGGCAGAAGGCGCGTGGCCTTCGAGCTTGTCCCTTCCCGGCTTGTTTGCAAGTCCTAGCAGTGATCGATGGTTCGCAGGCGGAGAGTGCTGCGGGATTCAAATGCGTGCGCCTCTTCCTTCAATCGAGTTAGCGTGGGAAGTCGGGTGCGAGGAGGCGGTCTCCTCTCCCGGTCTCAGGTTGCGTCGCCGCCTCCTTGGAGACGCGGACACGCTCTTTCTTTACGTTGCCCCTCTCTGTCACATCTTAATTGACTTCATTGCACATCTCAGAGGAATAGGAGTGACCACGTGAGAGTCCGACTTGGAGGTTCTCCAATGTCTCGTCACTCTCTTTCTGACCGGGTGACCTTGAATCGGTTCGTTGGAGGCGCTGTCAGCCCTTTCCTCTCTTCTCGGCCGTCGCCCCACTCGCGCACGCCACTTCTTCCTCTCTAGTCGAGAAGACCTTATCAATGGCGCGATCCCACGCACTCGCGCGTCACGTTCTCCCTTTGTATATCCGCCATCGAGAGCAACACAGTCGCAGGCGCAAGCGATTGCCACTCTCTGCAGTCAGCGCGCCTCTCCCGCCTCGCTGTCTCCATGTTCTGTTCTCGCATTCCGCGTTCGCGTTGTTTGCTTTTTTGCCTTGTGTATTTCTCGCTCCCACGAGGCGCATTCATCCGAAGGGTTTTCAGGGTAAAAGACCGCGCGGGTGCTTTTTCGACGGAATGAGCGTTTCGACCCCCGCCACGCCGGCTACACCGTGAGTTGCTCGCTTCGTCCGCGTGTACTTTGTGCCTTGCGTGCAGGGGATCCCTCTCGTTGTGGCGTCGCTACGGCCCGTCCGAGAAAACCGTCCGTGGCATCGTCATCGGTGGAATCACGGGAGGAATCGAAATCTGCATCACCTTTCCCACGGAATATGTCAAGACGCAGCTCCAGTTGGATGAGCGATCTGCCACACCGAAGTACAAAGTCAGTTCTTTTCTGCTTCCTTTTCTAGTCTTCTCGGTCTTTTGTGAACTGACGCTGTCATTGCAGGGACCAATTGATTGTGTCAAGCAGACAGTTCGTGGTCACGGAGTTTCTGGTCTCTATCGAGGTCTTTCAGTGCTTCTCTACGGTTCCATCCCCAAGTCCTCTTTTCGGTTTGTTGGATATTCTTTTCAAAATGTCATGGCATTGTTGTGTTTAGCTTCGGAACCTTCGAGTTCTTGAAGTCGAAGGCGCAGGATGAACGAGGAAACCTCTCACCCGGAATGCGTTTTCTCTGCGGTCTCGGAGCCGGCGTATCCGAGGCGATCTTCGCCGTGACGCCGATGGAGACGGTGAAAGTGAAGTTCATCCACGATCAGACACTGGCGGAACCGCGTTTCAAAGGCTTCGTCCATGGTCTGGGTGTCATTGTGAAGACCGAGGGATTCAAGGTTTCTCTCAGTTATTCCATGTTCACATCCATTCACTTCAGGGCTTGTATCAAGGAGTGACGGCTACAATGGCTAAGCAAGGCAGCAACCAGGCGATTCGTTTCTTCGTTATGGAAACTCTCAAGGATTGGTATCGTGGAGGAGACAACAGTGTTTCTATCAGCAAGCCGGTCTGTATTACTCGCATTCGTGCATTTCTCTTGTTGTCTTTGAAGAAGGTGAGTTCTAATATTGCAGGTTGTTGGAGCGATGGGAGCAATCGCTGGAGCGGCGTCCGTCTATGGAAATACACCCATCGATGTGGTGAAGACTCGCATGCAAGGCCTCGAGGCGAAGAAGTACAAGAACACCATCGACTGTGCCCTTCAGATCTGGAGGAAGGAGGGCTTCTTCGCGTATGTTCCGTTTTCTCTTCCGCACTCGCACTTTTATCTTTGTGTGCTCTCTGGACTTGGGACTTGCTAGACGGGTGCATCTCCTGACTGCAGACACTTTCGGAGATAGTATCACTCGAGAGTGTCTGAAAGACAATTCTTGAAAAGAAACGTTATCAAAGAGTACAATTTCAGCTTCTACAAGGGCACCGTGCCGCGTCTGAGTCGCGTTTGTCTTGATGTGGCGATCACCTTCATGATCTATGACTCAATCATGGAACTCCTGAACAAGCACTGGAAGCCTGCGTAACACTTCTCCTTTAGCGTTCCATGTTCCGCGTTCCTTTTCGAGTTCTTTTCTTGTATATAAGGTGCTGGTCAAGATGGACCTTTATGTGCTCTCCGACGTTTAGCAGTTGGCCAGACTCTTGCGGAATGCTCTTTGATTTTAAGAAGGTTTGTGCCCAAGATGAGAGCAGGTCGCGCTCATTGCCCAGTCGTGAAGCGTGTCTCTTGCGTGTCCTCTCCCCCCATTCTCTTTTCTCTCGTCTCCGAGTAGGCTGTGATTCACTTGTCATTCACCTCAGCACTTGCTATTGTCACTCCGTTCTCATGTTCCTAGGTTGTATAGGTACAGATTATTTTTATAGGCGAGCCAAATTAGACCCAGATAATATCGGTGCAGAGAAAAGCTGTGATTGCTGAGTTTCATTAAAGTTGCTAAACATATGTGTGCGTGAAAACATCGAGAGTTTTGTTCGCGACAACGTTATCAGAGGACGGAGTTGGGTGAGACGACTTTGTTTTTGTTTTCGATTCAAATCAAGAGACAAGCACGAAGCGGTGAAGGGGGCTGACTCGCCTTTGAGTCAGACGAACGCGCGTTGCTCTCCGTCTCTCGTCTCTTCCCAAAGAGGCGCTCCCTTTCCGCGACGCGTCTCTCCCCGCCGAGACGATGGCCGCCCCGTACGCGGCCTATCAGAACTCTGATGGTCAACAAACAGTCCATGTAAGTTTCTTTCAAAGATTATTTCCTTTTACCTCTTAATCGGTCAATAACATGCTTTTGTTCTTTTCTCCATGTCAAAGCTTGGTCAAAATGCTTAACAACTAACTTGCTCGATGTTGTTTTTATTTGATCGAGTTTAGGATGGCTTGTCTGAGGTGTTGGGGAACCCGGGAACGGTGGCGGGCGAGCGGAGCGACATCACCACAGAAACACGGCGAGGAGCGGCGGCCCCCGAGACCGTGAGTGCCCCTCCACGCGCCTCGTTGCTATTCCGTCCTCTGGCATCGACGCTTACTTGCACTCGTCCCTTCTCTCTTCTTTTTCGTCTACATCAACATGCTGGTTTTCAGCTCGACGGAGTGATGGCTGTGGGCCGCGAGAGGACTCCCGAGGAGGACTCTCACCTCTTCACAGCTGATCGACCACGGAATGCCTCGACGCTGACGCCGGAACAAGCCTTCGTTCACATGGTGAAGGCAATGCTCGGCACGGGTCTCCTGTCTCTTCCCCTCGCCTTCAAGCACTCGGGTCTCTTTGTGAGTCTTCGTTTCTTTTCAAGGCGATTGGATTTAGCTGGGATTGATCTTATCGGTGTTGATCTGCTCGATTTGTCTCTACTGCATGAGACAACTCATCCACTCGGCCCATTTCATCTGTGCCAGGTAAAGTCGTCAACTATTTTAAACTGTAGTTATTGAAGAAATGGACGCGACTTGATTGACTACGCGAATGTGATGCGAGGCGCGGTGGAGATGGGGCCGGACTGGATTCGAAACAAGGGCTACTTCTTCAAGTTCGAGCCATTCTACTTCTAATACTCGTTTTAGGACATTGATCAATGTGAACATGTTCGTTCAGCAGCTCGGATTCTGTTGTGTCTACTTCGTCTTCATGGCTGACAATGTGAAAAATGTAAGTCTGTTCCTGAAAGGAAGTGTGCCTTTTAAGTTCTTCGACCAGACGACGTCAGTCCAAATGTCGACGGCCGTCTGGATGCTCGTCCTGCTAATTCCGATGCTTGCCATTTGCTCCATTCGGAGACTAACCGTCCTTGCTCCATTCGCCTTCGCTGCGAACTTCGTGGGTTCATGTTGATAGTCTTCAGTCAGTAATAGATCTACCTCGCCGCTGTGGGTATCGTCCTCTTCTACTTCGTGACACATCTGCGGCCCATCTCGTCGATCCCCTACTTCGGACACATCACAGATCTTCCACTTTTCTTCGGCACCGTCCTCTTCGCCTTCGAAGGTGTTGCTGTGGTATTTCATTCTTGGTGGCTTCTCATTGAAGAATTACAGATTCTGCCCATTGAGAACCGCATGGAAAGGCCTCGTCTCTTCATCCAATGGAATGGCGTCCTCAACTCCTCTTGCATCGTCGTGCTCGCCATCTTCTCCGTCACCGGCTTCTACGGCTATCTCGCCCTCGGCGACGAAGTCAAGGATACAGCCACTCTTAATCTTCCCAACTCCGCGTTCGTCCTTTCCCTTCTTTCACTCTCTCTTTAGTTTCTATCAGACGATCAAGTTGATGTTCGTCGCGTGCATCATGATCTCCTATCCGATTCAGGTAGAATCAGCTTTTAGATTGCAATTGTGTTTTAGTTCTACGTTCCAATGGAGCGCATCGAGAAATGGATCACAAGGAAGATCGCTGCCGAGAAGCAAATTCTTTACATCTACATTGCTCGATTCGGACTCGTCTTCCTCACTTGTCTGTATCCTTTGTTTGCCTTGAAGATGTTGTTCAGGTGCCATCGCGGAGTTGATCCCCCATCTGGCTCTCTTCATCTCTCTCATCGGCGCCTTCTCAGGAGCCTCGATGGCGCTTCTCTTTCCGCCTGTCATCGAACTCCTTGTGAGTCTCGCCCTTCTCCTTCATTTCTTCTTTCTAGGTGAAATATGCTCGTCACGAATTGTCTGCATGGATCTGGCTGAAGAATGGATTGCTACTCAGTTTCGCCCTTCTCGGCTTCACCACGGGCACCTACTCGGCGCTTCTCGAAATCGCCAAGAAGCTCTTCTAGGTCTTCTTCTAGTTCTTGTTGATATTTATTGAATAGGTGCCGGTGCTTCCTTCGACATGAAGGAGAATTCCTTGATTCTATCTGTGATAGCCTCTCACTTTGGTTCTACTTCCTCGGGGAGAAAGTGTCAAATTGTACAGTGCGCATAATGGTTAGAAGAAGAAGTCGCCCAGAGCTTGGAATGCCTTGTCTTCCCTTTCGAGTCGTCTTCCACGAGTCAACTCTTGTCATATTGACCATTTGTTTCTCTTCTTGTTCATGTTCTCATTGTATAACATTGAAGGAGTGTTCTCGTGAAGGAATAAAGCGATATTCCCCCGCCTCCCTCCATCAAGAATGCAGCGTCAGAAAGTGAGGCACTCGGATTTCGCCGCGCCCTCACCTCTGATTGTCGTCGAGCCTAACAAGCCTCCTTGCTGACACCCGAGACGTCGGACCATGGGTGAGTCGCCGGCTTACGGTAGTCTCCCTCTCCCTCAGGCAGGAACAACCTCGCCACGGTGCCCTGCGAGATCTGTGGAGACAAGTCCTATGGAAGACACTACGGACTGTGGACTTGCGATGGCTGCTCCTGCTTCTTCAAGAGAAGTGTCCGACGGAAGATCTCCTATACTTGCATCTGTGAGTCTTCTCTCTTCTTCCAAGGAAGATGTCAGCGGGCGACAACAACTGTCCTGTGGACAAGACGAGGAGGAATTGGTGTCCCGCCTGTCGTCTCAACAAATGCAAGAAGTTGAACATGAATGCTCTCGGTGAGTGGGGGAAGCGGGGAGAGGAAGGAAAGGCGTTGCAGCCGTGCAGAAGGAACGCGGCCCTCGGCGCAACATCTCCCACGACCTCTCTCCTCCACCCAAATGTTTGTCTCAATGACTGACAGTGAAGATCTCAGACGACGCAACTCTCCTGGCTGCTCTAGACAGTTGTGATGAGAGTTCGGTGCTCCGCTTCGTGTCTCCTCCTCAAAGAAAGCAGATCCTATCCGACTTCTTCCCCTACTTCTTCATTCTGCACGCCGTCAACCTTCGACCGAAGCCCGTCCTCGTCGGCAACCATCAGGTCTTCTTCCCCTAACATTCTGGATATTCTAGTTGATGGGACTTCTGGAGACAGACTTGCAACTGGATAGCGAGGAGATTCGTCTCTGCACTTGTCTCCTTCTATGCCAACTCGGTTCGTTCACAAAGATCTCATGAAGATGTCAGGTGCTCGGAGTCCTCAGCTCCTCTTCGCCCTCCCCCTCCTCGCCTCTTACCGTTTCTGGCTCTTCCGCCACGAGTTGTCCTTCCATTCAGCTGCCCGAGCTGATGTCCTCTTCGTCTTCCTCGGCGCCCTCCTCGGCCTCGATGACTTCTCCTCCCTCCCTCTTCTCTTCTCGCAGCCTCCTCTTCGACTTGTGGCAGCCCACTATGATCTTCAGCCAGAATAAATGCTTATCCGAAGAGAAAAGAAGCAAGATGGTCAAAGGGGGCAGGGGCCTTCCTTTTTTCTTATCATCTGCTGGTCGCGCGAGTCTCGCCACTGAAGCTTATCGCTGGAGACGCGCGTCGAGACTCGGAGCCCCGTGCAGTCTCGGAGAGAGGACGACGACGAGAGAGGATTCCATGTCCGAGTCCTCTGTCGGTGGAGGCTCCGCCAGTGAACTTCTTCCCATCCTTGACCACAGGTTTCCTTGTTTCTTCTCTTTCCAAGTCAAGTAGGGGAATTGAAATGGATCGACTATTCGCTGACCGAGTCAAGGAAAGGAACTCGATCTCGCCCGAACAAGCTCTTGTCCACATGGTCAAGGTGAGTGAGTGAGAGGGGAAGAAGAAAGAAGCAGGTGATGATGGGCACGGGCATGCTCTCCTTGCCCCTTGCCTTCAAGCACTCCGGTCTTTGGGTGAGTCTTCTTCCTTCTGAGAGGGAAGTTACAGCTCGGGATGCTTCTCCTCGTCTTTCTCTGTCTCATCAGCATCTATTGCACTCGGCAACTCGTCTTCGCTCAACATTATATCGGCTTCTTGTAAGAAGAAGGGGAAGGGAGAGGGGAGTTGTTGAGGAAGAGCCAGACTCGTCTCGACTACGCCAATGTCATGAGGGCGACCGTGGAGTTGGGGCCTTCTTGGATCAGAGGACATGGCTACTTCTTCAAGTTCGTCTTTCTCCTCCCTTTTGAATGCTTGAAGACAATTGGTGAATGTGAACATGTTCGTGGCGCAGCTCGGCTTCTGCTGCGTCTACTTCGTCTTCATGGCCGACAATCTCAAACAGGTCCTTCTAAGAGACGAACTAGTCTTTAGTTCTTCGACACGACGTCGACGATCAGGATCTCGCAGGCTGGCTGGATCGCCCTTCTCCTAGTGCCAATCCTCTGTCTCTGCACCATTCGCGAGTTGAAGGCCCTCGCGCCACTCGCCGCCCTGGCCAACCTCGTCTATTTGGTGGCTGTCGCCATTGTTCTCGAGGTTCACTTCATTCCTCCCTTCTCACTCCGAATAGAATCTCTTCTCGGACTTGAAGCCTTCATGGTCGGTGCCGGCAGTGGGCAACCTCTCGGAATTGCCTCTCTTCTTCGGCACAGTCATGTTCGCCTTCGAGGGCATCGCCGTGGTCCGTCCTCTCTCCCCTCTTCCTTGAGGTTGCAGGTGCTGCCAATCGAGAACCAGATGAACGAGCCGATCCACTTCATCTCCTCGACGGGCGTCCTCAACACCGCTTGCTTCCTCGTTCTCATCGTCTGTCTCTTCTTCCTTTCAAGTCTTCTTCAGATCTACATGGTCATCGGCTTCTTCGGCTATTTGAGGTTTGGAGACGCCGTCAAGGACACCATCACCCTGAATCTGCCTCCCACAGCGTGAGTCCTCCTTCTCTTCCCCTGAATTCCCAGTTTCTACCAGACGATCAAGTTGATGTTCGTGAGCTGCATCCTCATCAGTTATCCCCTGCAATTCTATGTTCCCATGGAAAGAGTCGAGAAGTGGATCCACAGAAAGGTCCTCTTCTTTTCTATCTAAGAAGGAAGAGTTCAGATCGCGGCGGAAAAGCAGGAGCGTCTCATCTACCTCGTCCGCTTCTCCACCGCCATCTTCACTTGTCTGTTTCTTTCTTAAAGAAGAGAAAGAAGAGGTTGCAGGTCTGATGGCGGAGTTGATTCCCCATCTCGCCCTCTTCATCTCTCTCGTCGGCTCCTTCGCTGGGACCTCCTTGGCCCTTCTCTTCCCCCCGATCATCGAACTTCTCTGCTGCTACTCTCAAGGACGTCTCACAGCTGCAGTCTGGTTGAGGAACATCTTCATTCTTCTGTTCGCCCTCGTCGGATTCGTCACTGGTTCCTTCACCTCCTCCCTGTTGAACCTTTCAGGCACTTACTCGAGTCTCGTGCAGATCGTCGCCGCCTTTGGCAAGTCCGATGTCTAGCCCTTCTTCAGCCTTCAAGTCGACCTCAACGAGTACATCTTCCCTTCTTTTTCGTTGTTCTGTTTTTGTTGATAGAATTAGAGACTTCCACATTTCGGCACGTTTTTATTCGAGAGGGAGAGAGGCGAGAGAGGGGAGAGGGAGGGACGATCTTCTAGGCGTACACCACGGGCAGATTCTTGCGCCGACGGACCTCGTTGCCCTGAAGCTCTCTTCAAACTTTCTCTCAAGTCTTGAACCTTGAGGAAGTTGAGGTCGAACTTGGAGGTCTCGGCGGGCACGCCCACGTAGTCGAAGGCGATGCGGTCCTTCAAGGTCTCCATGTCCACTGACGAGTCCTGCTTCTGCAGTCTCCTCAATGCTTTTCTTGAAGAGAGATTCACGTCGACGGTGACGACGACTTCCTTGACCTCGCCGGGCTGAAGGACGCCGAAGGGCGGCTTCGCGACGAGACGCGGGATCGCGTTGCTCTTGATGGCATAGCCGATCGTCTGAAGACTCCTTCAGGTGGAAGGGACACTCACCCTCTCGCTGATGTTCTTCACTTGGATGTTGTAGGCGAGGGAGTTCTCGTTGAAGGGGCCCTTGAAGATGATCTTGTCCTGCGGCTGGAACTCCAGATCGTGAGTCAAGATCTGCTCCGTCACACCCTCCACCGCCACACCCTGAACACTTCTTGAGGAGGGGAGACGAACGGCGTCCGAGGCGGTGGCCGAGAGTTCGAAGATGGCTGGATTGGTGAGCATCGGATTGGTGTGGGGGGAGGAGCCCGCGGCACTCCTCTGCAGGGGGATCAGCGAAGCAGTCGACACTCCGAGGGACGCCGTCGACAAGCCGCCCGTCTCAGTCGACTCGATGGGACGCGCGGTCTCGGCCCCCGGAGTGCTCGGAGTCCTGCCATCTCCCTCTCCCCTCCTTGCACAGAACAAACTCGGCGAGGGCCGTCGTTTCGCGGGGAGTCGTCGTGAATTGGGAGAGGGCTGTCCTTGCCGGCGTCTCCGGGAGCGCTGTGACGGTCGACTGCGCCGCTCGAGTCTGATCAGCCGACACTGGGTTCTGATACTTGTTCAGTTGGTAAGGGGGAGAGACCTTCTGAGCAAGACCGATGGCTTGGGCGATGGAGGCGGCAATGTTGGAGGGCGGGACGAAGAGAGAGCCGAGAAGGATCACTTTCGCCGCGTAATAGCCATGGACGGCTTCCAACTCGTCGTCGAGGACCGAGAGGATGCCGAAGGAGGAACTGCCACTTCTCTAAGAAGGGAAAGGGAGACCTGGTCATGGACGAGTTCGTGGAGACGAGTCGAGAGGGAAGCGACGAAGAGACCCAACTCCGACATCCTTCGCTGACACAATGCTCCTCTTCTACACTCCCTCATGCATAAATAGTCCTTGTGGGAGATTTGCAAGGAGAACTATCAGATGAAGAGATGTAAAGGAAGTTGAGAGAAGAAGGCTGAATGAACACTTTTTGCTATCTTCGTCCTCCCCGTCCCCTTCTCCTTCTCCCTCCTCTCCTTCTTCACAACGTCGTTGCAGGCTCTTCTCCCCTGCAAAGAAACATTCGCCCGTGTCTGCCAGCCCGCAGAGCCTCCGCTGATCAGACAGCTCTCCTCACACTTTCCTTCCTCGTCTTCTTCAATCTGTCCATTGTCCCTTTCTCGCGCCAATCCTGTCTTTAGTCACCAGAGACTTTTGAGGAGAAGATGTTCTTGTGGAATCGTTTCCGTGCTCGTCGCTCTTCCAAGTCGAAGGACGAGTGGATCGACAAAGTCAAGGCGACAACAAAGTTGAAGAAGCTCGCGAAGGCGGACAACGTCGTCTTCGTCGAGACGGGTCTGGACAGGGATGAGAGTGAGTCTCCTCCTCCTCTTATCGAAGAAGAGCTTGCAGAGATGCGACAGAGACTCGAGTTCAAGGTCCGCGGCGAGGTCAACATGCTTCTCTTCCGAGTAACAGATCTACGCGAACGTCTCCTCTCCCTCTTCACCGAATCCTCTTCAGTCGTGAGTCTTCCTTCTTGAGGTGGAAGTTGAAGGTCGTCGTTCTTCCGACGAACGACGACCCGCTCGGCGTCCTCTCCATTTCCATGCACGCCGCCACGAAGACGAAGGACAAGACGGCGAGCTTCTGTCTCCGCTTCTATGTCTGTCGATCGGCGCAGAAGAAGCTCTTGAATCGTCGCATCGACCTCTTCTCTTCAGCTTTCAAGGTTTCTTTCACAACTTCTACAAGACGAATTTAGGCAAGACGGGAAGTTCCTGTGGTGGCCAGCATCGAGCCTCGAACGAGCTTTTCTGCAGCACAGAAGACGCATCTTCGCAAGCAGAAGGTTCACTACAGTCTCAACGATCTCAAAGGCGTCCACCACATGATCCTCATCGAGACAAGGAATCACGAAGATCAAGGTCACTTCTTCTCTGAAGACAGAAGTCTCGTTTAGTGTTGAACGAGGAGGCGCGGGAGTATCTCTCCCGCTACAACCCTTTCTGCGAGATCTTCCCCGTCACGGACAATCTCAAAGGACTGAGACGAGTGACGCGTCAACTCCTCAACGAGCATCCCTCTCCCACCTTGATCGTGAGTGTCTCCGATGAAAGAAGAGAGTTCAGGGCATCACACTTCCCATGACGGCGGAGATGGCCTTTGTTCACGAATTTCTCGCCAATCTACTCATTTTTATGACCGAGGAGGAGGTGAGTCTTCCATTGAAGAGAAGACTCAGAGACAGGACGTCACTCCCGTCTTCATGGCTAAATCTCGAAGGGACGCGACTAGGCTGACGAAGGAATACAAGTCCAAACTCAGACAACTTTTCCGAACGTCTCTAGGAGATCAGCCGAGTAGATAATGACGATTAGTCACCTCCGGAATTTTT